>JAKLMF010000587.1:0-12888 GCA_022813555.1 Botryosphaeria agaves | reverse complement strand
TAGTAGAGATGCCTACTACTAGTATAGCTCTTTATGATCTTGCTATATAGCTTATCGACGACGAAAAGCTTGATCTAAATAATAGTACTATTTAGAAGTTCCTAAAAGGTAGCCTTAAGTAGGCGGAAGCTAGTAACCTAGCTATTAACTACCTCTTCTAAATATAGGCTATAGAAAAGGCATGTGAGCAACGTTAAAAAGGAAGTAGGAGAGTTATATAAAATAGAGGTCTACTTTATATGTATAAAGCTCGCTTAATACGTATAAACTAGGCTTAGAAAGAGGAGGCAATAGCTAAATATTATACAAAAAAGCAGCAGTAGGAGGATAATAAGACGGAGGATAAGATTATTATTTTTATAGGGTAGCCTCTATACCTTGATATATTTAATGTATATAGGAATTAGACTATAGGTAATTATATTGGCATTATAGAATCTAATTCATTCACAAAAATTCAAAAAGTGACGTTAAGCTAGGATGTGACATTAAGCTGGGAGCCACTCGTTAAAAACAAGTGGCCCAGCTTTACTAAAGGTACAAAGCTGGGTTGTTCCAAAGGATACAATAATGCCATAAATAGACTATATCCTTAAAAATCTATTCTTAGCATTATCCTAGCTACTACTAAGGTAAGCGCCCTTATAAAACTAATTATAGAGGAGTTAATACCTCTTTACTAGTCACCTATAGTAATACTCACACCATATTCTAATCTATTATAACTACCTCTTTAGCTTATATTTAAAGACCTACTGATGCCCTTACACTATATATGTATAGATAGACTAGTTGTGTTTTTAAGTCTCTATAAGGTTGTTTAAATGTTAGAATTAGGTTTAGTAGTCTCCTTATGTAAACTAACTAGAAGTTATATTAAGCTATATATAAACCTATATTATAGGTCCTTAAATAGTAGAAGAGACTAGCACCTAAGGTAACTACTATTAGCTAAATTCTAATAGCGCTAAGCTAGTAGGGGTCGACTAGTATAATATTACTGCATAGGAAAGGCGCTGGTCTCCCCTACAAAGTCTGAGTCGCCAACTGAGATAAAACGGCTCCGAGTTTGGCTCCGGATGTAAGCGCGCCAGCCAAGCGAGTCAGTAGTCAGCGGCGCTAACCGCGAACGCAGTCATTCAAGCCTACATGGCGGTGGGACCCGAGAAGTACAAGCACCTCGAGGATACGGTCTTCGTGGAATCTCAGCGCTATATCTGGAACGGAGAGATCTTGGGTCTGAAGTTCAAGCTCGGCGAAGTTGTTCAAGGATAAGGCGTGTGGACGTGGCACGGGCGGCGCGGAAGGCGCGCCAGCAACAAGATGCAGTACTGCCGACTAAGTTTAATACTACCATACTTCACATTGCTTTACTCTGGCTAGAAAGCCCAGTTAGATCTGCATCTCAGAGTTCAGTCTTGTTTCCATAGTGATGTGCTAGATGACTGCATAGAGTTCCTCTCTTCTGTCCGTAACGAGTTTAGTGCAGATCTGACGGCCCGCATGCGCATGTCACTCCGTGATGGCGCTAGTGCGGACCTCCGTCCCCACATGTACAGGCATTCACTTCACGCAAGTCTGACCTGACGGACGTCCGTGTTTGCTTTCCAACAATGATATCCTCCATGGGCTTGCCGGAAGTTCAAGAAATGGCAAAAGTCCTCAACATCCACTCCCCTCCGGCAACAGTCCTCAAAACACATCCTGCTCCCTCCTTGCCTGCTTCCAACATATCATCCTTCACCCCTGTCTCTGACTCTCGCTTCAAGACTATCTCAAGATCAAGAAGTGAATAATGAGTGCTGCAAGGAGACTCCTTATCACCGGTGCGACAGGCAAGCAAGGTGGCGCAGTCATCGAAGCGCTTCTCGCCCGCCAGTCCCACAACCCCTTCCACATCATCGCCCTCACGCGGAAGAAGGACTCAGCCAAGGCCCAGCGCCTGGCCTCGAAACCCAACGTCTCGCTCGTGCAAGGCGACCTCGACGACTGCGCCTCCATCTTCAACCAGATCGACCAGCCCTGGGGTGTCTTCAGCGTGCAACTCCCCCTCCCCACCGCCGCCGTCGAGGAGAAGCGCGGCAAGGCTCTCGTCGACGCGGCCGCCGCCAACGGCGTCAAGCGCTTCGTCTACACGTCCGCCGACCGCGGCGGGCCCAGGTCCGACGAAGACCCCACCCCTGTGGCGCATTTCGCGTCCAAACACCGCATCGAGAAGCACGTGCAGCAAGTCGCGGCCGCGAGCCCGCACGGCATGGACTGGACGATCCTGCGGCCGGTCGCGTTCATGGAGAACATGACCCCGGATTTCTTGGGGAAGGCGTTCGTCACCATGTGGCGGCTGAACGGGCTCGACCGCAAGCTGCAGATGATCTCGACCAAGGACGTGGGCCGGATCGCGGCGCTGGCCTTCCTGCACCCGGGGGAGTACAGGAACAAGGCTATCACATTGGCGGGGGACGAGCTCAGCCCCATTGAGGCGGACGCGGTTTTTCGGCAGCGGTTTGGGAAGGAGATACCCGCGACGTATGGGTTCGTGGGGGGAGCGCTGAAGTGGGTGTTGAACGAGCAGCTGGGCAAGATGTTCGATTGGTTCAAGGAGCGTGGGTTTGGCGCTGATGTGCCAAAGTTACGGGATCAGTACCGGGATTTGCAGACTTTCGAGACGTGGCTGAGGGAGAGTAGTGCTTTCCGGTAGCGGTAGCAAGTTGGTTCGGTGTTCTCTTCTGTCCTGCGGTCGACAAAAGGTGTCGGTAGGGTGTCTGGCATTTCCTTAGCTGCATGGAACGGGCATGGGTCTCACACTGAACACATTCAATTCAGATACTTTAATTTTCAGCGCGGGCTTTCCAAGTCATGGCCAGAATGCATGATGAGATGACAGTGTACTCCATATCTACTCCGGAGCGAGTCTCTTGTGGTTGGATGTAGTCCACCTATCTACGATTGCACCTGACGACAGCTTTGTAGTTACTCTAACTCACATTGACGGGGGTGCACAAGGTCGTAGTTCAAACAAGGTCTCAGAAACTGCTCCGTATATTGAACAAACGATCGCAACTACACTCTCTAAGCACATCAACATCTTTTCCGCCATCATTAAACCCCTTCTTGCACATTTCTCCTTCCCTAATTTCGACCTAACACCACTCCAGCTCACAGGGCACGCCAACTCCCTCTAATCAGACGGACAAGCGCCCGAAGGATCCGGGTTATTCTTGTTCTGCAAGCACGCCTCATCACACACCGGATACGGCATGAACGTGCGCTCGCGATCATACGGAATCCACTCCACCTTCCCCGCCATCCCAGTCAGGTTCTGGTTCCCCAGCGCCTCCACACCCCCAACCAGCTCCTCCAGCGTCTGCGCCGTCGGCCCCGTCGCCGCGCCCGAGATGATCACGAGCCCGTACGCCTTGCCGGAGCTGTCGGGCTCGTAGTACATCACGTACGCGTCGCACGCCGTGTCGTACCCATAGCTCACGATCTCGAGCGGGCTGGACACGCCAGCGAAGTCGCCGACGCCGCGGAAGGTCTTGACATCAGCATACTCGGTCGGCAGCTAGTAGCCATATACCGTGTAGAGGTGGGAGCAGTTGGCCGTCTGGTAGGTGATGTAGTCGACCTTGCTGACGTTGGTGGATTGGCCCGACGTCGCCAGCAGCTGCACGTTGCGGAGGGTCGCGTAGTCGGCGAAGGAGGTGTAGGTGCGGTACCAGTGGCCCAGCTCGAAGCCGGATGGCGCGTTTTGGTAGCAGCTGCTGGCCGGCGCGTCACCCTGCAGCGTTGGCGGCAGGCGCACGCAGACTTGGCTACGCGCGGTTAGCGGGACGGATTACTAGGGTGTGAGAGTGGGGCGATCTACCCGCATTGTGGCGCTGGCAGAGGGCTTGCTGTGGCTGTGGCCGCCCAGGAGAGCAGCGCCAAAGCTGTTGGAAATCTCATGTCGGAGAAGACTCCTTGCCGGTAGTTCTGTGTGAACTAGAGGACGAACAAACAGTTGCTAAGATGGGTCGATGAGGTCTGATGCGCTGCTGATGAGATGTTGACTAGTTGAATACGAGCTGAGGACTATTATAATGTATCCCGTCTTGAAGCCATCCTGTCCGCCTCCGGGAGACGAGCGGATTGACTAGCGGAGGCCAGCGGACAGACTAGCGGAGTGACCAGCGGATGTCAGGTGCGTGGGAGCGGATGGGCTAGCGGACGTTAGATGACTCGGAGTGAAGGCGGAGACACGCAGGGGTGGCCCCAGTTGAATCGGTCTGGGGAACCGTTGGGATGTGGCACAGGCAGATAAGCGAGTCCGTGTCCGATGCAGCAAACGGAGCTCCTGACGGACGTCAGCTTTTCACATTTATTGCGCAGGATTCACATCGTTCCAATGCCAACCCACTCTCTTATCCAGACCCTTCCTGCTGAATTTCCAACTCCACTCGTACCCACCAAACATCACAGCATAGCACTATGGGCTTCCTCTACTCTCAGCTCTTCGTCACCCCGGCCGTGCCCCGATCCGACCTGACGGGTCAGACCATCATAGTCACGGGCGCCAATGTCGGACTAGGACTAGAAGCCGCGCGCCACTTCGCCCATCTGAACGCGTCCAAGGTCATCTTGGCCTGCCGCGACGTCGCCAAGGGCAATGCTGCTGCAAACAGCATCGTTGACTCCACCCGGGTGCCCAAGCCGCGCATCGAGGTGTGGCAGCTGGATCTGTCCAGCTACAAGTCCGTCAAGGCGTTCGCAGACAGGGTGGCAGCGCTGCCAAGGCTGGATGCTGTGGTCGAGAACGCCGGCATCGTCACCAAGCACTTCAAGATGATGGAGGACAACGAGAGCACCATCACCGTCAACCTCGTGAGCACGATCTTGCTGGGGCTGCTGCTGCTGCCCAAGCTCAGGGAAAGCGCCAGAGCGAACAAGAAGGATGGCCGGCTCGTCTTCGTCGGATCTGAGGTGTACATGTGGGCGAAATTCACCGAGCAGAATGCGCGCGGGAACATCTTCGACGCTCTGAACTCCCGGCAGACCTCGAACATGTCAGACAGGTATGTGCACCATTCCAGACTCACTTTCTGCCTCGGCTTCCACCTCAGACAGCATGTTCTGTGGATTCCTAGTGCTGACAAGGTCAAACAGATACAACGTTTCCAAGTTGCTACTGCTCATGGCGGTTCGCGAGCTGGCAAAAGCGACTCCCGTGTCGTCCGAGTCCCCCGTCATCATCAACATCCTCACCCCCGGCTTCTGCAAGAGCACCATCTTCAGAGACGGCGGCTTCGGCGCGGTGCTCATGGGCATCATGGCCAATCTCATCGGACGGACGACTGAGGTGGGCTCCCGAACCTTGGTCGATGCGGCCTGTCCAGTACATGGACGGGACACGCATGGGTGCTTCTTGTGGGATTGCAAAGTGACACAGTGAGTTCTTCTTACAGAAAATCTATCTTGGGAGATTGACGTACTAACCCCATCACAGACCGAAGAGCGGCTACATCGTCAGCAGAGATGGCAGGGCAATGCAGCAGAAGCTGTGGAAGGAGTTGATGGACAAGGTGGAGGAGATTGCGCCCGGCGTATCTCGCAACCTCTAGTGGTAGATGATGCACAACGCGTCACACCAACATATGTTTCTTAGTCGGGGACTTTACTTTTGCGTCATTTGGTTTTCTGGATAAGGCCTAATAGGGTGTTCATTCGGTTGCAGCATAGATAGATTCCTTGATATGCACGATCTTCTCAGCTTCTACTACTCCGAGAACGTGCAAATTGCTGTATCCTGCTCGTTGCCGTGAGTTGCGCACTCAAGTGAAAATCGAACTGCTGTTAGGTCTAAGAATATCTCCGTCAATGGCTGCCTCAGGTCTTTTCGGAAGACCTTCCAGACGGAGCATTCAGACGGCTGGTTTTTTGTGTTTGATCCCGGGCACGGTGGTCTCGCTGGCTTTGCTAGCCCGCCGTCCAGTGTCAGGATCTTCGGACGGGAGCAGAGATCAAAAATCAAGCACACAGGCGCTCGCATTTCCGCGGGCTAGGTAGCATCGGAGTGCGAGTGAGGCTAGTGATATGTTTCGCACTTCTCCATCTCCATCCATTCTCTAGGCTCTCCATCGGACGGATGAGTTCGTACACCGATTCTCACTTCAGTCCGTTCGTCTGAATACGGACTAGCAGTTCTAACACCGTCCGGTTTACAGCAGGATGTCTGGTCCGGACTATAAAGATGCTGCACGTGGCTGGCTTGAGTGCTGCGGTTAATAAATTGTCTTCTTTGCCAAACCTCCAGCTGCATTGCACTCACAACAACCAAATCCTGATCAACATTAAACCATCTGAGAACGGTAGTCATAAAGATCTCCCGTACCGCAGTCATTAACCCCGCCGGTGTGACGCCCGTGCTCACAGTCGAGCAGATATGGGAAGGGCTGGTTGAGAAATGCCGGAAGCCGCAAAGCTTTGTGCCGCTGATGGAGGACTGCCAGATCCTGCGAGAGGACGAGAACGGCCTCACGCGGCTGCTGACGTTCAAGAACGGCTGGGGACCTCCGGGCGGCAAGGCAGAGGAAGACATCCGATAGTACTCGCTTATGAGAGTGAGCAGGCTTCACGCCGGGATATTTGAGGGACCTTTGCTAACATACTACGCAAGGTGGATTTCGCGATGAAGGAGGGAGGAGAGCGGATCAGCAACATCGTTTCGAGGGACTGCGATGATGAGTCTGTGCTCTACATGACCTTCACCATTGAGTGGCCGCATCCGAATGTCAAGGAGGGGTCTGAGGAGGCGAAGGAGAAATACGTGCAGTGCTCGACGTTGTGCAAGCAGATCATCAAGACCACAATCGACACGATTAGGACGATGGTCAAGGAGGAGAAGCTTCATTAAGAGTGGATTTAGATTGTGTTGTGGATGAAGGTCGCACAGATCATGTAGGAAGGGAATGTTTTGCGGAATTAGAGCCACTTAATCTTTTCGAGTCCCTTTTGCATTGATGTGCCTCCAAGATGAGCGTGAACATGGACAGTGAGATGGTCAACGTCAGGGCAAAATGAATGATACGACGCCATGACCTGCAAGTCGTCTTTTCAACAGGAGTCCTTTCATGGAGAATTTGCAAGACTAGGCCGCATTATCATCTGCTCACTGAGTTGTCGTACTCTGATGAGGGTAATGCATGATTGATGCTGGTGTAACTGTTTGTGAGTGCACAGTTGTTTGCGAGGTGGGCGATGCTTGGCATCTCGCAAGACGGAACTCCGTGAATTCGCCTGAATGGGTCTAGCGTAGTGATGGCTTTCCTTCACATCCAGCAGCAGCCCGCCGTTGCTGAACAACGAGATGCTCGAAGCAGCCAGGCATACGGAGTCGGTCTATGAGCCACCCGAGACATCTCTGCGCCGATGGGTGGCCACTCAATATGTGTTGCCGCCGTGAGGATACGTCCGTGCTGTCGTTTGACGCTGGAGGCCGTCGCGGGGGCACGTGTGAGCATGGTGAAGGCCAGCAAACGGACTCCGCGATGCAATCTAGGTGATCCGTGACTGCACCGTTTGTTGTGAACAAAACGCGTGTTATAACCATGTGAGGCTTTTCTACTGCCAGTTCTTCAACTCCCCTTGATCTGAACTATCTTCTCTCTTGCGATTGGAGAAAGAAGCTCCAGACGACCACTCTGCTCGACATGTCCGAGACTACGTTAGAAAAGACGTCCGAGGATGGGAACATGATTGCACCTCACGAAGCTGAGACTGTCGAGGAGCCGTTGACCGCATTGAAGCTCCTGACCATTGTCGTGGCCCTGGTCTTCAGCCTGTTCCTTGTAAGCTCTGGCTCAACTAAGCGTGTTGGAACTATTTGCACTAATACACAACCAGGCTTCGTTAGATATGGTACGACAGTCTCCAAGATAACGTGAAAAACAAAGCTCACACCTGTAGACCATCATCGCAACGGCCATCCCCCGCATCACGGATGAATTCCACAGCCTCGCAGACGTCGGCTGGTACGGGTCTGCGTTCTTCTTGACCGTCGCGTCGTCTCAGTCCACGTGGGGCAAGGCCTACACGTACTTCGATCTGAAGAAAGTCTTCCTACTCAGTATCGGCGTCTTTGAGATTGGAAGCCTGGTCTGCGGTATGCTGAGTAAACTCACCCAAGGTTTTCCGTTGCTAACACGTTTCAGCGGTGTCTAAGAACAGCTCTACTCTTATAGTCGGCAGAGCGATCACAGGCCTTGGAGCTGCTGGTGTGTTGGCGGGATGCTACTCGATCATCGCGTTCTCAGTGGCGGCGGAAAAGAGACCTGCTTACACGGGTATCCTGGGTGCGACCTACGGAGTCGCCAGTGTCATAGGACCACTTCTAGGCGGAGTCTTCACCGACAAGGTTTCCTGGCGATGGTGGTAAGTGCTAATTGCCTCATACTTTGTCTCTAGCTAAGATGTACAGCTTCTACGTCAATCTGCCAATCGGCGGCTTCTCTGCGGCACTCATACTTCTCGTTTTCAAGACCCCCAAGGCTTCTCGCAGTGAAGAGGCCCAGCGGGCCAGCATCACGGAGAAGATCCTTCAGATGGATCTGATCGGAACTTTCGTCATCTTGGCCGCCGTGATATGTCTCCTGCTTGCACTTCAGTGGGGAGGCATATCGAAGGCATGGAAGTCGGCGGATGTCGTCGGTACCTTGGTCGGCTTCTGCCTGATCGCGATTCTCTTCGTGGTCGTGGAACGGCTGCAAGGCAAACGCGCCATGCTGGTTCCACACATCCTCAAGAAACGGGTCATCTATGTGGGCTGCGCGTTCAACATCTGGTATGCACCTTTCGAATCTCGCAGAAACGTCGCTGACTCATCTAGCCTGGGAGCGGCCTTCTTTGTCTTGCTCTACTACATCCCCATTTACTTCCAAGCGGTTCTCGGCGTTTCAGCCGTGGATAGTGGCATCCGCAACCTCGCACTCATTATCGCGACCAGTAAGTACTCATGTGTATCTACACAAAGGTGTGTGCTCTCCGTGACTAGCAGCTGACGTCACAGCCTTGTTCACAATTGTCTCTGGCATCGCCATCTCAACATGGGGTTATTTCACCCCGTTCCTCATCTTCGGGTCCGCCCTCGCCACCGTCGGTATCGGCCTGATCTACACCTTCAACGACCACTCCAGCTCCGGCGTGTGGCTCGGCTACCAGGCACTGACCGGCATCGCCGTCGGCCTGTGCTTCCAAACCCCCATAATGGCCGGCCAGGCGCTGTCCGAGCCAGCAGACGTGTCCACCACGACCGCCATCCTCATGTGTAATGCTCCCCCCATCAGCCCCCCGCCTGAAGCCGCCATCAGCTAACGTTCTCTCCAGTCTTCCAAACCATGGGCGGCGCCTTCTTCGTCTCAGCCGCCCAGTCCGCCTTCACCAACCAGCTGATCAGCAGCCTCAAGACCCACGCCCCCGACGTCGACCCGCTGCACGTTATCGCTGTCGGCGCGACGGAGCTGCGCAGCGCCTTCGCCGCCGACCAGATCCCCGGCATCATCGTCTCGTACATGGACGGCCTGCGCGTCGTATTCGCGCTGTGCATCGCGCTGGCGGGGTGCTCGACGCTCATCAGCTTCGCGATGCCGTGGGTCAGCATTAAGGGCAAGGCTGCGCCAGGGGCGGTGTAGCGGGTGGAATTGGCTAGGCGCTAGTGGTGGAGAAGGGGATTGGGAAGTTGATGGGTCATCTGCGAGGAAGTGGGGTGAGGGTTGGAGAGGCGGGCGACGGCGTGAAGTGGCATGCACGGGCGGCGTTGGTAATAGATTAATATTTGAGCTTGCGGCATTAGCATAGAACTGGACTATATTGACTCTCTGAACATCCGCGTGCCCGTGTCTCGGATTTCTGCTTCTGGCGCTGGTGAGAGTGTTCTCGGTCCTTCGGTTGACCGTTGTTGGTGAAGCAGGGGCAAATGCGTACAGATATAGGCACGCTCTTTCCTTGCCCATGGCTCAGAAAATTCTGAGCTTCACTCCCAGCCGCAGCAATCTCAGGTTAGATGGCAGAGCGGAGAGGTCTCTCGGACAGATACTCCGGACAGTTTTGACTGGTTTAGGCGAGACGGTGCGTTGTATGCGGAGACGCAAAGGGACGTTACACACTTCATACTCTCACTAGTCATCGTGGGGGGTCAGGACAGGCAAAGACGATGTCCGTGTTTCTATCTGGAAGGCAGTAGTGTACAGTGCTCTGTCCTACTGTGGATCTGCGCTGTACCACGCTGGGCTGTATGGGCAATCACACACGATCTGCATTCACAGTCTGCAAATTCGCATTCGCTGTCAAGCGGTTCCTCGGACATCTCTAGCTCTTAGAATCCAGTATCGGTCACTCTAGAGCGGTTATCGCCTATGGGTCAAACATCACTAGCAACTTGTAACGTAGAAATATCAACTAGTGTAGTATGTTGAACGAGTTAATTAATTCCATTTGGCCCTGCAGCATGCTCTGTCGTTCCTACTCCGAACGCATTCCAGCACAAGATGGTATCTCCCATAGCAATGGCTACGTCGCCGATGAATGATCGGATCACTTGCTATAGGTTGTCCGCATCACCCTTGCTAGTGGATGTAACAATTTTGCTTGCATGTTTGGTGACAAGACATCCTCCACCTGAGATGTGATCAAAATCAAGTCACTACTGGTCAACCATCAGCACAACGACGCGAGTGAAAGCAACGATCTCTATTACTGCATTCACTATACCCTAACTCCTTAAGACCACTCTACCCTGTTTCTACTTCTTCGAAGAAAACACACGGAAATGCAACTGATTAAGCACACTGCCGCTTCACACGCCAAGAGCTTCAACCTAGATCCACCTTAGTAGACACCACCTCATCATACTTGGACACGAGCTGCGGATCCTCTTCCTTAGCCACTCGCCAATTCTCGTAAATCAGCTGTCCACGCCCCTCCGATCGCGGCTTCAGCTCGAACGCGAACGGCTCGGGCTTCACGATCAGCAACGAGGTATACTTCTCCTGGAGCGGGTTGCTGGCGTCGCCGGCCGGCTTGGTCAGCGAGCAGCCCCAGGCGATGGCGCCGCAAGCCGTGATGAGCTCCGCGTCGACGAGCTCCTGGCCCTGGCAGACGCGCCGGCCGTAACCGAATTGGTGGTGGTTCAGGAGTGTGGGGTACTGCGTCAGCGGCTCCTTGTAGGTGGGGAACTTGGGGTCCAGCCAGCGCTCGGGCAGGTAGGACTCGGCGTCGGGGTAGACCGTCTTGTCGCGTGAGATGGCCCTGGAGTTGGATCAGTTTAGCGGTGGAGGGGGGAGAGGTTCAAGTTGCTTACCATTCCAGTGGATGCACGTACGCGCCTTTCGGGATAAAGTACCCGTTCCATACGTCGTCTTTGATGAGCTCGTGAGGAATGCCTGATTTGCATTAGAAGGGCAATCGGAGGTAGATGGATCGGTCCTTACCAGTCGGAACAGGCGGTCTCCACCTGATGCACTCCTTGAGAACAGCGTGAAGAGTTGGCAGTTGAGGAGAGTCTTTCGTCGAGTGCATGCGATCGCCGCATACCTATCAATCTCCGCTTGCACCGCTTTGAACTACTGCGGGTGGTGCGTCGTCGCAAACAAGAAAGTGTTCAAGGGAGATCCGATGGCCTGCACGCCTGCCAACGCCATCATGCCCACCGCATATGCACCTTCGTGCTCGTCAAAGCCGAAGAACTCTTTCTGCTCAAGGTAAGTCTTTGTCCAAGATGGTTTGGCGCGCCCCTCAGCCATCTCTCTTTGCACTTGATCTCGCCATCCAAGGTACATTTCTTTCTCCCAATCATAGCGCTTCTTCTCCTCGGTCTTCCATAGATTGAGCTTTTCTGGAAGCAACGTGAGTAGTGGGAGGACGTTCGGCAGTTTGCCAGCTGGTGAGATCCCCTCCAACAGTGCAAATGCATTCTTCTTCAGGTCCACACTGTGATCGGGATATCCGTACGCAAGTCGGCAGATGATTCTCGATGTGTACTGGTCTAGCTAATGAGTGTAATTCTCGGGGCCTTCAAGCAGTTTGATCAGGAGGCGCTTTGCTTCCAATGCTGGATCCCCGTAGTAGGAGTTGTGATAGTATCCCTGTAGATTGTTGTGACCGGACTTCCTTTGCCGTTTCCAGGCGTCTATATCATCGTAGTAAGTACTCGATGCCGCTACAAGCTCAGGAAGAATGATCTCCATCATAACTAACCATTGAAACCTAGGAATGGAAGGTATTCAGCATCAGATTTGGTTCCAGGAATGTTGGGAATGCCGGGACGGTCCGAATAGATTTGGCCTCGTTTCGAGAGGATGTCATGGGCAATCTCATCGGTCATGATCCGGATGTGGCACTGGCCGAAGATGTTGCTTCTATAGATCGGCCCGTGTTTATCGCCCCACTCTGTGAACTTGACCCAACTGTGGGTTCTTGGGATATCGTGGACACGGCCGACAAGCGGAAGTCCTGCCGCATGGGGTCGTTGCTGCAGTGATGATCGGAGTCTTCAACACCGTCTTCAACTCGATCAAATCCATGCCTTCATTGGGGGCCGGGTCGTCAGCTGCCACTTCTGAGCCTTGGTTGTCAACCAGTTTCTTGCTCGGCATATCGCTCTTCGTTATTGCCATCATGTTCGAACAGGTCTTCGAAGTCCAGCGCAAGATGTTCAAGTCGGATCCGAACAATAAAGGCAAACCGTACGCCGGTGGCCTCTTCTCTATCGCGCTCAACATCAACTATGGTGGTTATACCCTTTGGCGAGCCGGATATGCCTGTGTCGCTGCCGGTTTGCTCTGGGGAGGCTTTCTCGGCACTTTCTTCTTCTACGACTTCTTACTCGCGAGCTATCCCCATACTGGATAAGTACTGTAC
>JAKLMF010000586.1:0-12944 GCA_022813555.1 Botryosphaeria agaves | reverse complement strand
TTTCCATACTCTCATCTCCCGTGATTCCGAGCTGACTAACATACGAGTAGAAATTGTTAACCTCCGCCACCCCCATCGTTGACTTTCTATGGGAGCCAAACGGTGTTGTACTGGGTCATGCAGGCAACGCAAATGGGATGTTGGACACTATCGTTGGTTCCCTCCAGGACATCGCACAAAGCACAGTGGGTAAACTCTAGACGAGGTACTTGTTCAACCTCACTGAAGCTCTGACAGGAGCTTATAACATGCAATATCTATTCGGGCAAGAAACGTCCCTCAAACTACGATCTAGAGAGGCCTGGCTCCGGCAGCCTACGAAAAAACCTCGAAGGGATCCTAGGCAACGTACGCCCCGAGAAAGTAAGAACAGCGATAGAGAAGCATCTGCAACCCCTCATCCTAGCCAACCGGGACGTGTTCCACGTCTTCCATTTATGTCATTTCATGCGACTCGAGCCGGCTCGTGTAGAGATTGCACCGGAACGCAACGAGACGCTCTGGATGCGCAGTCTCCCTTTCAACGCTTCTGTGAAGAGGGTCCGCGAATTCTTCCAAAGTCGTGGTTTTCCCCCCATCGAAACTCGCATGAATTCTAGAGGATCCGCATGGGTTCGCTTTCGAAACGGTGATACTGCACATAGAGCCAAAGAACTTCTCAACGGCACGGTAATGGGATATGAAGAGTTCCAAGGGGTTGTAAATCCCGGCCGTGTAGTTGTTATAGAGTTTGCAAAATCACAGATCAGGGCACCACGACCCTAGATGTTCTACATTATCGTCTTGTAAGCGGCGTCTTGGTAGGACTCGTTCCTTGTGGTTTGTATAGACACGGTTCGGGAGTTCTGGTTGTTCGATTTGGAATTGGGCTTTCAGGTTGTATGGTGGATAGAAGATGTCATGGTACACACCCGACTCGGGTAATACCTAATACTCCCGTACATCAAATCCAGCAGTTCGAGCATTGTCGCTGAGAGACGCACTCACTTCCCAGAGATAGTCGCCACGATCGAGACAGGTACTTTGGAATTCGATTTCAACTTTTCTCAAGCTCGCTACCTCACAAGCTGCCGAGAAACACCACGCTTATGCCATGGGAATAATCATCCTGATCTTGCACCGTCTCCGATTCCCTCAAGCCAGCATCTCCCCAACACCCAGCTGCTCCCCGCTTATCTCAGCCTTCTAGCCTCACGTTCTGACTCGAGTAGGCAGAGGATGTCGTTCTCGCGGACTGTTGCAGGGTCCGTTAGTTCCTCCCTCTAATCCAAGATGTACTGAAGAGTGGAGGCATACCAGGGCCCTTGACGTTCCGGATGATGCTTCGGGTTGTGTCGTCCATGAACTCAACGCGCACCTGCGTCACACCACCACGAGAGCCTGTCTCTTGTCAGTCGTCTGTCCACCCCGCCAAGTTATGCCCAGAATCTGTTCGAAGGATCGATTGACGGTCGGATGCAGCGAGGAAGCGTACCGGTACGGCCGAGGACACGAGTGACCTTCACGAGCTTGACGGGGACCTCTGTACGCGTTATCAGCCCAACTCCCTCATCTCCAACCCACCCAGCATCACTGACTTGCGGAATCCATATTTGTAGTCTGGGATTGTGTATCGTGAGGTGACTAGAGAGAGCTTGTGTGTCGATAGTATCCTGGTCGCAAACGTCGGCGGTGATGGCGTTCGAAATGTGGTGGTGGATGCGGCTGAAAGTTTAGCGAGAAATCCGGCGTTTTTGTGCCTTGCAGGGATTCGTCGGCGTTGTGAGCAAAAGCCCCGCCAAGAGACAATTGCGCGCAGCGAGACAAAGAGTGACAACCGCCAGTAACGTCGTATTGAACGCTTACAGAGACGGCTTCGATATACGGCAAATCACACTGTCTAATTGCTTCCTTTCTGCAGCTTCTCGACTTCTGTACTAAACGCTTGCGACTCTCCGCTGCCCTCAACCACTTCCGACCTGCAAGTACCCCACGTGTGTAAAGCCCCGCTGGGTGCTGGCAGAGCTCACTAGCACGACCTTGCCGTTGTGATCCATTCGTCTTAGTTGGTAGTACGGGCAGCATATAAGAGTCTTCCGCTGGTCGCGCAGTTGGGGAAGGACAAGAGCACCACGTCGTGGCCGTGTAACTAAAGACAGTCTATAAGAAGATGGATTTGGTCAATCAGTAAGATCTCGCACAGTCTGCCATGCCATCGATCATGGTGAGGCGCTCGTTTAGGAATCTTCCTTGTCTGACTGGTACTCTGCTTAGTCTCAATGACCGGCTGCTCTTTGCTGTGCCCAAGAGTGAGTCGCTACGCTCCCATTTAATCCTCACAGCAAGATCCAGAGTGCTACGAACCCATACACTTGCTAACATATAAAATCAGAGGGCCGCCTCCACCAAGCCTGCCTCGAACTCCTCGCCGGCTCCGACATCCAATTCCACCGCCATTCTCGCCTCGACATCGCCCTCGTCAAGAATCTCCCCATCGCCCTAGTCTTCCTACCAGCCGCCGACATCCCGACCTTCGTCGGCGAGGGCCGCGTCGACCTCGGCATCACGGGCCGTGATCAGGTCGCCGAACACGAAGCCGTGATGCCTCCGACTGACAAGACCGGCGTCGAGGAGATCTTGAACCTCGAGTTTGGGTACTGTAGGCTGCAGGTGCAGGTGCCGGAGAAGGGAAATATTACCAAGCCGGAGGAGCTCATTGGGAAGAATATTGTTACGAGCTTTACGAATCTGGCGGAGGAGTATTTCAGGGAATTGGAGGATAAGCAGGATGATAAGGCTGTCAATGGTGATGGAAAGCGGAAATTGAGGACCAACATCAAGTATGTTGGTGGAAGTGTAGAGGCTGCATGCGCGCTGGGGGTGGCGGATGGGATTGTGGATCTGGTTGGTAGGTTATACCCGCTACACTCTCTCGACACGCGGCGGCGCCTGACGCGACACAGAATCCGGAGAGACGATGCGCGCAGCCGGCCTCAAAGCAATCTCCACCGTCCTAGAAACAACCGCCATCCTCATAAAATCAAAGCAGCCCTCAGACCCGAAGCTGATCGAACTCATCGCATCCCGGATACGCGGTGTCATCAGTAAGCCTGCCCACCCCCCTCCCATTCCTACCCGACTTCCCCATCTAACTCCTAGCAGCCGCGCAGAAATTTGTGCTGTGCACGTACAACGTCGAGCGGTCGAAGCTCGACGAGGCGAGCAAGATCACGCCTGGGAAGCGCGCGCCAACGATCAACGCGCTGGAGCAGGAGGGATGGGTGGCTGTGAGCGCGATGGTGGAGAAGAAGAAGATTGCGCATGCCATGGATGAGCTGGAGAGGGTTGGGGCGGAGGATATCTTGATCACGCAGATTCAGAATTCGAGGGCGACGTCGTGAGAAGTCGGAAAGAATGCATGCATGGAGTGGAGTATCAACTATAGGTGGTCGTCATATTTGTTTTATCTTTCTTCGCTAACTCGAGGTGAATCGGGAAAAGTTAGAGGCCATTCGGGCTCGATCGGTAGATTTAGAGTCGCGTTTCGCGGATCTTACGCATCAGGCTCACCTGACACTTTCGAAAAGTTCGCGGGAAAAGACTGATTTTCAATCGAGAGCCAAGGCCGATTAACTACATCATGGCTGGCTTACTTCGCAAGCGGGTATACAGAAGCCTTTTTGGCAAACCAAGCCACAATTCTCCATCCGCAACGCCCATCCTGTCTCCTTGTTACTCCAAGCACCCGAGTATCCAGAGCAATTCCATCCCACTCCACATCGCAGATCCACGCCTTATCAACCCCGAGCATCTCCTCCAAGCAACCGCTCGATATCCACCAACCTCGCACCCTTAGCATCCCTCCTCTTCCCCGCCTTCTCCGCAAACGCTAGCATCATAAGCTTGCGCTTATCCTCCTGAATCCGCAGCACGCTCTCCTCGATGCTGCCCTCCATTACCAGTCGGAACACCGTCGTCGGCTTCAGCTGGCCGAGCCGGTGCACGCGATCGACGGCTTGATCTTCGATTGCTGGGGCCCTGAGAGACGAAAGACGTCAGCCAGGTGGGGCGAATACAGGGGAGAAGGCCGACTAGTAAGGGTATGGGGAGAGGCGGAAGGGAGAGAGGAAATACACACCACCAGCTATCCGCCATAATGACCTGATTCGCCGCCACCAAATTCAGCCCAACCGAACACACCCCCAAACTCGCCAGCATGACGGTACACTCCTCATCCGTCTCCAACCTCTCCATCGCCACGTCCCGCTGCAGCGCCGGCATCGTCCCATCCACCCTCGTGAACCCAAACCCATGCTTCTCCAGCTGCGCCTGCACGACATCCAGATAGCTCGTCCACTGACTGAACACCACCGTCTTATTCCCCTTCTTCCGCCGACTCGCCTTCAAGATCGCCAGCAACGCCTCCGTCTTACTACTGCTCTCCCCCTCCCCAACCTCCACTTCCACTTTCGTCTCCTTCGCCGGCCTAACAAGGTGCCCTACCCCCAGCAGCTCCGCGCGGCACATCGGACACTTATGCTGACTCTCCACCACCCGCTCAATACACGCGTAGCAGAACACGTGCGCGCACACCGTGATCACCGCGTCGTTCAGCGGATCCAAGCACACGGGGCAGTCCTCCTGGCTCTCGATGCTGAGCGCCAGCATCGCCTGCAGCGCGGCCCGGTTCTCGGGCGTCAGGGCGACGGTCGGCTGGCCCTCAAGCTGCGACATGAGGCCCGAGATGCGCTGCGAGCCGACCAGCTTCCAGTGGTTGCAGAGCTGGCGCAGCCGCAGCAGGATCTCGAGGAGGTGGCGGTAGGCTTTGGCGGCTTCGGCGCCGCTGGTGGTGCTGGAGTTGTTGTTGGTACTGCAGGTGCGGTATTCGGCAAGGGTGCCTTTTGCTTCGGCTCTGTGATTCTTGTTAATTGTACCGTCATCTTCATGTGGTGCGAGTTACTTACTCGAGCGCGTCGTATTTCTCCTTCTCGTGCGGCAGGAAGTTGATGCGATGGACATACTCCGACAACTCCGGTAGACGCAGGTCAATGAACGACATCTCCTTCTTCCGCCGCAGGCAGATGCTGCTCATCAGCAGCTGCAGGAGGAAGTGGCCGTGCTCGTCGCCCTGATTCACCGGCCTGATCAGGGCGCCGTTGAAGAGCTCGAAGCGATCGAGGCCGCCTGAGAGGCGGAGGAACTTTACTAGTGAGTACAAGTCTTTCAGTGTGTTGACGATTGGAGTGCCTGTAAGCACCCATCGCGACTGTGCTGGGAGATTGCAGGCGGCGACTGCCTTCTTCGCACTCGGGTTCCTGATGTTGTGGCCTTCGTCCAGCACGAGGCGTCGCCATGTCACGGAGAACAACCCATCTTTACTAGGTACGGTTGGCGGATCGTGGGACCAGTACTCGGACATCGCCGTCTCGTATGTAGTAATCACCACATCGTAGTCCTTCACAGTCTTTCGGTTGAGAGGCACCTTACGGGCGCCGTGGTACGTGAGGACTCGAAGGGCATGATCGGGTTGAATATGCCGCTTGATCTGTGAGCTCCAGTTGCTCATCACGCTCAGTGGCGCAAGGATGAGCGTCGCGTCACAAACGTCAGGCTTGCGCGGACGGTTCAGAGCTCTGTCGGCCATGATGAGCGAGATGATTTGAACTGTCTTCCCTAGACCCATATCATCCGCCAGTATGCCGCCGCTTGCCAGCTCAGGGCATTTATTCTTGACCGAATAGCTGGTAGCGATGTTAGTGAAGACGCTCGAATTGGTCGTCGAGTGGCGCCAGAGCTGCACAACGTCCTCAGAGCCGGGAGGTGGGAGCTGCGGATTCTCCTTGTCCAGCAACCACTTGAGTCCTTGGAGCTGGAACGGCAGAAGTTTGGCAGCTAAGGCAGCCGGCTGCTCCGCCTTTGGCATTCTCTTGAGATCCTCTTCGGTGATGCCGAACCGTTCCACCATCTGTTCCACGTTCCTGGGGTTGAAGCGCTCGCTTTCCTGCATGATGTCTTCAAGGCTTTGCCCATCGCCTTGAGAGGACCCAGCAGCATATATCCCGCCATGTTCCCATTGTCGGCCTGTCCCCGCACCAGCGCCGCCGTCTTTCTTCGATGCCTTCTTGGCCGCCTTGACGCGCTCTCGCTCAGCCTTGTCGCGACGTTTGAGCTCATCCAAGGGAAGCTTGTCACTGGCCATCTGCCGCTGGAGATTGTTGCGGTGAACCCAGTTGCTGGTGCCGTACAGCTTCAGCGCTATGGGGCACTCGTAGTAGCCCTTTTCGCCAGTAATGAAACCCTCGATCAAAAGTTGTCGGTCGTCCTGCACAAAAATCAGTGGACATGCTGCAGCCGAGATGTCAGCAGCGTACCATGTAACGCGCCAGCTTCGCCGCTATCTGTCTAGGTATGTGTCCGATCTGGTCCTGCTGGACGTTCTGCACTTGAATGGCGTTGCTGTCATGCTGCGATAGACATCAGCTTTCCGCACGAGGGTTGACGAACGACCAGCGCTCATGGAAAGCCGCTCTCACAGCGCGATTCTGTTTGCCTCCGATTCGTATCCAAGAAGCTGTGATAGCAAACACTCCTGCATACCGGGTTCCGCGGCTCTCTCTTAAGCAACACCATCTCCCCATTTGTAGCTATCCCGTTGTAGTACCGACATCCCACAATCTTGGTCTGCAATGTTCCTAATGCCAATATCAGCGCCGTGCGCCACGACACACGAAGTTGTCCTTTGCGCACCGTACAGCTGAAAGCTCGCGAAAGCTGGATCGTTGTAGTTCTGCGACGCATCGATCGCATCGCCCCAAGATTCTCGCTCTTCCTCGTCAGGTTCATACATTCGACGGAGTCGACTCAGTTCTTCTCTATCTGACAAGCGCGGCGCCTTCTGAGCTCGAGAGCTTGGAGCTGTGTTCTCGTCATCGCTGTTCGTGAGATCGATAATTTCGACGGCGCGTTTGCGGTTCGGAGTTGCCATTGTGCAATGACACCTCTGGAACTAAGGCTCTCGGTGGCTTGCGACTGTCGCAGTATCGCATGAGATGCGCGGAATTCGGTGGTTGCGACGGCTTGTTCAGGCGCGTCAGGCACAGAGTGAACTTGCGGAGCGTTGCGCCGCCATTGACGTGAACTTCCCTGCGTCTCCAGGTTAGCGAGCACGTGGCGGGCACGCCCACAGCACGCACTCACATGACAGCCAAGTCACTCACCATCAAGCGTTTTGCTCTAAAGCACCCGAATATGTTATAGCTGCAGTTATGCCCGAGCGAGGATCGGGTTTGGTGAGATTGGACGGGTAAGAGTGTTCAGATCAATTGCCCTTCCAAGCATCTCATCTAGACAAGAAAGCATAACAGAAAGAACGTAGTCCTGATGCTTTTGTAGACAACTGAAACTTGATTCATAGTACAGTTAACGACTAACCCAAAGACATTTGCGCTTCTCTATGTCACAAGGCAAGCTACTAACGTCCCTCCGACGTGCTCCCTGCTGTACAAGCATCTGCGACACCCTCATCTCAACGTCCGTCGCCGCACATCCCAACTGCCTCCCCTCGACATGATCCCCGTCTTGCTTACTGGCGGGTGGTCATGGTGACCTGGGCCCTTGGGGATGACGGGTTGAGGGCCGCCTTGTTAACGGGAGGGTCGTACTTAAGTTTCCGTGTCTTGATGACCGCCCACTTGTACCTAGATGGTTCAACACATATTAGCTATTTGTCATGAGAGCACTGATGAGTTTGTGTATTACCTCTTGACCCACACGCTGAGCGCCCATAGAGCACCGGCAACCACCACGACCTTCCAACCCATCTTCTTCCGCTCGTCCATCTCTGGCTCAGCTGCCCAGTTCAGGAACTCCACAACATCCTTTGCCATCTGAGATGTGGTAGCCGGAGTCTCGTCGTCGTACTCAACGAGACCATCGTACAGCACGCGGGCCATAGCGATACCAGTACCGGGGAAGTACGGGTTGAAGTTCAGTCCAGACTGGACGACAGCACCCGCTGGCGGCTCCTCAGGGTAACCGGTTAACAAACTGAAGACGTAATTGCAGCCGCCATGCCTGGCCTTAACAATCAAGCTGAGATCCGGAGGAAGCGCACCGTTGTTGGCAGCGCGTGCGGACTCATCGTTCTTGTACGGGCTGGGAATGTAGTCGGAAAGCTTTCCTGGTCGCTTCTCGGTTTCACCCTCGTCGTTGGGCTCGGTGTCGTATTCATTCTCTTCAGCCAAGGCCTTCGCCTCATCCACGGTCATCATCGAACCGACGAGAGCACGGTAAGGAATGCGCTGGAGGGAGTGGCAGGAAGCGCAAACTTCCCGGTAGACCTGGAAACCTCGACGGAGACTGGGAAAAGTCAACATCCGGCTTAGGTTCGTCATGAGGTTCGAAAGACTTACGACTCGTGGTCGAATGTCTTCGTCCACTTGTAGTGCTCCCATGGGTACTCTGTGGGATGCAATCTGCGAGATATGTCCGTAAGCAATTGTGCTGATGACGGCCGGCCGATGCACAGTAGCATGGCAAGCTTGCAACAGGATCTGTTGTCCGTGCGGCCAATTGCCAATATTATAGTTTGCGACTCACCCCTCTTCCGCCGGTGTCATAGCGTGCACATTGCGGCCGTAGAGATGGTAGTACCAAGCGATTGACCCAATGGCGAATGTGGTGGCCGCTGAGACGCCCAGTGTGTTCTTCCACGATGATGCCGCTTCTTCGGCAGAGCTCGAGGTTGAGGCGGAGCGCTGCGAAACAACCACGTCAGTACCCTGAACCCAGCTAGAATATTGCAATTTTTGGTGCGAGAAGGGAGATATCGGTGGATGTCGCGGAGGTCGAGTCGTACCGTAGTTATCCTGGTGGTGGCATTCCGGCAGGCAGGGCCGGTCGAGCGCGCCGCACGCAAGCAAGACCTTGCCAACATTGTGATCCCGAGCTGGCTCAAGGGCCTACAAGAGCGTTGGAGAGGGGTGAGGGGCGATTGGAGCAACGGCGTGCGGGTGGTGAGGATGGGCAATGGTGGAGTGAGGTGGTGAAGTTGGAGGTCTCGCAAAAGCAGCTTAGCTTGCCTTGACGCTGATTGGCTGTCTCCTTCCTCATCTACCTCACCACCAACAATAGCTTCAACTCTCGCGGTTCTACAGCAAGTTACTCACATCGACGCAATGTAAGGCTTTTTTGCACACAGACTACTCGTGGTCGCAGCCTCTTCTCTAGTGAAGGTGTTGTTCTGATTATCGCTTATTGCATAATCGGTTTTGGGTGGCTTGGGTACTCGCAAGATGTCCCCGTGAAAAACTGCATACAAAGGACTGCCTGCCCAGTTTGTCATCAGTGGCTGCGGATACTTCTTTGAGGAGAGTGTGAACAATGCTTTTGTCCTTTGTCTTTTGTTAAGTCGGTGCTATAATTGTTCTTTCACTTTCTGAACTTGTACATATAGGCACAGCCAACCTATTCTAAGTCGTCAAATCGTGAAGTTTTTTGAACTGTTGTATTCTCATCCGGAACATCTCCAAGCATCAGCCATCATGCAGTTCACCAAGTCATTTCTCCTGTCCTCACTTATAGGCAGCATTGGCATCGAAGCCGCAGCCCTCGCCGCCAGATCAACGTCCACTGAAGTGGTGACTTTCTCACGCCTGAATGGACAGCCGCAGATACTGACAGTCTCACACATCGACGCTTTCAGTCAAGAGCCGGCTACAACCCAGCCCGGCACAACAACGGCATCAGGAAGCTCATCAAGACCAACAATCTCGAGCATCGAGTTTCCGAGCTCCGTCCTTCCATTGTCTCCCTCATCCAGCATAGGTGGCGGCACTACCTTCGTCACTACCACCATTACCAGCACTACAACAAGACGGCGGCTCAGCGACCATCCCCCGGCCGGCTCAACAGCCTCAGGCCCTGCTCGCTACCCAACCGCCCCAGCAAAGCCGCCTGCCGGATCCACACTGACGAGATACGGCTCCCCTCCGCGCTACAGCCACCCACTTCTTGGTTCGACAGCGCCAGGGCATGGGCTTCTGCCTCCTCCCCATGTTTCTGTGGTCCCACTGTCCCACTCTTCGTTCTCGGCCACGCGCCCAGCGATGCCGTTCGTGTTTGGCCACAAGACGCATGGTACGATTGCGGGAACGACGCTGGTTACGTCGAGCCTTGTGCCTGCTGCGACCGCTGCTTATGCTTAGATGCACTGAAACGCGTAGGTGAGTCCGAGAGTACCTGGCACGTGACTCTGTGGTTATGACAACAGAGCATCATTCGAACGGTCGCAGCGTGATTACTACGTGGAACGTAGGTGCATCCTTGGACAAGGTAATATGTTGCGATGGCAATACAATGCAGTCCGTTGGGAGCATAGCTGCAAAGTAACAAGAGTAAAGCTTATTCATGTTTTGCATGTCTTACAGAAGCTCAGATGGCACAGATAACATTGAGATTTCCACATCCCTTTTATAGTGTCCTGTCCAGTGTATCTTCCTACTAGCTGCCACGAGGAAATGACACGTGACGTATCCGCTATTCATCATCATAATCATGAACCTCATCTCCAGACCACACAAGGTCTCCTCACACCATCAGCAACTCTCCTCTCACGACTCCGCACAAGCCTCCACCAACTTCTTCTGACACTCCATCGCTTCCTTCGCGAAATCCTCCATCTCGTACTCCTTCCCCTTCCCCTCCGGGCCCCCGTCAAAAACTTCATACGAGAACCACCCTCTAAACCCCGTCTTCAGCACCGCCTTCGTCACCTCCACCACAGGCAAGTACCCCCCATCAAACGGCAGGGGCCTATAATCATGACTCCACCTTCCCCTCGGCGCCGTCCCATCCTCCCCCAGCTCCTTACTCAGCGGCTGGGGCCGCGGCCTATACGCGTCCGAGATCTGCAGGAAGAAGATCTTCTCCTGCGGCACCGTCCTCGCCAGCTCCTCCAAGCTCTCCCTGAACCTATTCTCCAGCTGCTCTTTCGGCAGGTCTTCGATGAGGCCGGAGGAGGTGGTCGGGTCCGCCCACTCGCCGCCGGCGGTCTGGAAGGTGTCGAGGCAGAGGCCGACGTTGGGCTTGTTGACTTGCTGGACGATGTCGACGACGTCTTTCCAGTCGGACGCGTGCGAGGACCAGCACCAGTTTTCGTAGGCGAGGCGGAAGTTGTGGGCGGCGAGCATGTCGCCGAGCTGGGAGAGGTCGGAGACGAAGCGGGAGCGGTCGGAGCCGATCTTCTCGGAGGGGCTGTCAGAGGAGCCAACCTACAGCAAACATATGGAGGTCAGAGAGGCTGGTCGATCGTGTGCGAATAGGGTTGTTGTTGTAGCTGCCGTTTGAGGCCTGGCAACATACCTGAAGCATGTCCGTCCCACAAGCCTCCATGATCTTAATCCACCCCTCCGCCCGCTCAAACGCGTCCTTTCTTTCCTGCGAGCCCTCCGGCCACCCCTCGAAATTGCTGAACGGCTGCAGTACCAGGATCTGGAGACCCTTGGCGTCGCACATGCTCTTCACGACCCTCGCCGCCGCGCACAGATTGTCGTAGTCTTTCGGGCCGACCTCTTCGCGCAGGTGCATTGAGGCGAAGGAGAGCAGGTCCGGCATGGAGAGCTCTATGGCTTGGAAGCCAGCCGCCGAGATGGCTTCGAGCTTTTTGGGGAGCGTGTGCTCATCTTTGTAGCCAATGGAGCAGCTGGCGTAGCTTACGGGGATAGATTGGAGGGAGGAGAGGGAGAGAGACATTGTTGTAATTTCAAGTTGTAGGTGAATATTGAAATTGGTATGTTGTGCTCAGGGAGTAACTTTTGGAGATTGAGCGTGGCATGATGTAGCAGTGACTGTGACGTCGATGTGCGGGACGATATAAAAACGTGACATGCATGTGTTGCTGCCGTGTCGAAGGGCGTGCTGTTGGGATATGCTCCTGGCTCCCTATTCTGAATTGTATACTATGACATCCTGGCACAGTTGGTATTGACTGACATCTCGCGATAAGTGGTGAGGACACCAGCGATGTGAGTAAATACGGATGAAGATGCTCAGCCAAGTGACACATCAGGCTAGCGCGCAACGTGACTCCGCGCGCTTCTCAACAACGCGCCTCGACTCGAACCCGGTTCAGCGTGCGACACAGCCGCAAGGCAGTGTAGACAACGGGCTTCACCATTGCTTTTTTCTATTGCTTCTTGCTCATGAACATAGTTATCTCTTCTGTAGACGGTTGCTGCTTCATAAATGCCCAAAAGGCGGCGATATCAGACTGAGTGGAAAGCCGCAATGGGGTCGACGCAGATTTACACAGATGATTCCTTCTCCAGTTGGGACGATGCCGCAGTCGACGCGGCTCCACGAAGTCAATACTCTTCAAAAGCAACAGTTGGAGTGCTTGACCAAGCGGTGGTAGATTCTCTGAAAGATGTGATCGCAAACGCGAGCAAGAATCTGGCCAAGCTGCGCTCACTTACCGAAGCCTCATCCACTCCTCAATCGAAGTCACGCTCAAATATACAAAGGTCGACCTCGAATCCACAGAAGTCGAGTAAAGAGGTTGTCAAATCGACCATGCCAGCACCTACAGCGACTCTGGGCGATGAATTGGTCAAAACCGAGCACCAAGATACCAATCCGCTTGAGGGCGAGGAGAAGGCCGACGCGGAAGCTGAGAATCTACTCTCATTCAAGATTCCATCAGCAGATTTGAAGCTTGCTCAGCAGGCGCCAAAAGACTCACCCGAATCCTATTGGAGCTACAGGCTCTACCAAGGGCCCGACGCTGAAGAAGTCGTGCTTCACTACTGTCGGACGCTTGAGCATTCAGAGGAGGTAGCCCGCAGTTTCCTCGACCAAGAAGTTCTCGGTTTCGACATGGAGTGGGAAGCTTGGAAGAAAGAGGGCCTCAAAAATCAAATTTCGCTCATTCAGCTGGCCTGTGAGCGGGAAATTGCGCTTTTCCACGT
>JAKLMF010000585.1:279-12967 GCA_022813555.1 Botryosphaeria agaves | reverse complement strand
GTTAAAAGGAGTTCTCCTGTCGCAGTAGGTAGATGCGAGTCGATGGAAATACCATCAAAAATGGTTGTTTGCGTTCGCTAAGTGAAAATTTTAGCCAGAATATCCCATACGGCACTCGGTTTACCCAAGAGTGTAACTGTGTTGGGTGTTTATTCAGATGTTCAAGACCTCGCCTACTTTAGAGATAAAGACAATGTGCAGGCTGGATGGTCCCCACAGCTAAGAAGTCAACCGTGCTGCGGACGCAACCTTAATGCCGAGCACAGTACTGCCTGCCGAACGTGCCTTGTATTGTGATGTGCTTCTAATATTATGCATCGAATATATGGTGAGGAAACGAGTGAATGATGCAAGAGAAATCATGCGAAGAACATAACCCAGCCATGTGGCACCCTTCCGTCCAGTGCACCCTGTGCCTGCCGCTCAACCGAATACGTGGCAAAGTGGCAACTGAATTCATGGGCCTACAAATTCAACTCTTCGACCAAAAGAACTGTAGCAGTCTTCGAAAATCATTCTCTTTTCAGACGAATAGAAACGTCTGCTCGAAGCAGCATATAATGCAACCAAAACTGCAAGAAAGCACTGACACTCTTTACTGATCACGGAATGACTGATGGAAAAATCAATATACGCTTCAAGATCATAACTCGATCGCGGAAGAGAACCATGCATCACAATAACCTGACTTAGATCTAACTGGTGCACGCTCAATGGCCGAACGTGCTATCCAAGGCGGCACGATTCCTCAATGGTGTGATCTATCTGAAGCGTCTAGGAGGAAGCAAGCACATGGAACGGGTTCTTGTGGTGTCAGGAAGAGGTCGCTCAGATGTTCAACTTATCGGCGTTCATGTCGAAGGAATCCCCTACCCGATTGGCATTCCACTAGGCTCAAAACGGAATGCGCCTTTACACCACAGACAATTGGACGGTACATAGTTAGGTCTTTAAACACGACCTCAGCCGATATGTTCGCGTTCGCTTGTAGACAGTTGTCATAATTCCAGTTAGGGTGAGATTTCACTCGCATCAGAATGCACTTTGAACTTGTCATCGCTTCACTACCTGGTGGACAAGACACAGTTAGGATGTCGCCGACAATCCACTCCTAGCGAAGGACTCAGCTGGGCTGAGAACGGTTGACTTTCGTGTTATTCGCTGGTACATATATGTCATTTCAATCAACGGGGATGTCCTTGACACATCTAGATTACAAGAGAGCATGTTCTTTTCACTAAAAGGCACTAGATGTATTGCGTTACCTTACTCTCGCCGTAGATAAAGTTCGATCAGGATGTCCCTTTGGATCTATATCCAGCCGAAGACTCAGCTATGCTGAAGACGCCAACTTGCTAACGACTAGTACCAGCAGCATTAGTTCATTCAAAGCAATGATCAGCACTCATGATGAATCCGATGAGTTCCCATCATGTGATTTCATAGAGGACTTCATCCAAGGCCCACATAACCAAGTATTTGACGCCTTCAGTTGTTTTAGATGCCTCTTTCCTATCCTCTCTTTCCACCGGGGTATCAATCAATTAACAGGATGGACGAAGCCATGTACGCCTTGCCCAATGCTTGCAAGCTATAGCACAAACCACGCTCCAGTCTCCGGTAACACATGGTACCACTTTCGTGACTCCAGTCCACTGCATACTCTGGCGATTATGCAGTATTATCGAAACCATTAGTTACTTTGACCAGCGGCCTCAAGTGAAATTTTCAGGCTCAAGGTGCTACATCACCCACCATTAGCTTCAGAATCTCCGACTCAACTCCAGCAAAACAAGACATCTAAAAACTTACCGACCACTCCGGCACCTCCCTAATCCGACTCCACATAAACTTCTCCAGCCGATTCGCCGCCTTGGCATACGGCGTCGTCTCATTGTTATACCGTCGACAATTCCGAAAGATGAGCAGCGCATCCTTGACGAAATCCTCGACCGTCGGATACAAGTCCTTCTCGTGCTTCTCCTCCATCGTCGCCAGATCCATCGGCTCCTTAATAACATCGTAGTAATCCGCCACCTCGTCCTTATTCACAGGCTGCT
Organism: Botryosphaeria agaves; assembly: GCA_022813555.1. Classification (NCBI taxonomy): domain Eukaryota; kingdom Fungi; phylum Ascomycota; class Dothideomycetes; order Botryosphaeriales; family Botryosphaeriaceae; genus Botryosphaeria; species Botryosphaeria agaves. The sequence goes on along the minus strand of JAKLMF010000585.1, from coordinate 10,907 downwards.
GGAATGGCCACGCATTGCTGTTGTTCTGCAAATCATTCAGCAAGTGAAGCAACTGGTTGTAATTCGGCCCGTGCCGCGGTGCTCTCGCGAGTTCGTCCATGGCGGGGGACCAGCCGGAAGCGCGGATGGCGGGGATGCTGAGGGGGTCGATCTTGGTGGTTTTGCCGTCGCGCCATTGCGGGGGCGGAGGGTGCACGTGGTAGGATTTGGAGACGGCTTTGATCTTGGCGTTGACGCATTCTTTCTGCTTGAGCAGCATGCGGCCGGACTCGAGGTAGCGGATCTTAGGCACCATGGAACATTGCATTATGGTGCCGCCTTCGTAGTCTTTGATGTAGCCCATCCAGCGCGGCTTCTCGAGGGTTATCTCTTTGGTGAAGCCTTGCTTCTTGAAGTAGCCGATGGCGTAGTTGTCGGCGTAGGTCAGGAAGTGCATCACGTCGGACGTGGCTTTGACATAGTCTTTGAGATGAGACATTAGGTGGGCGCCGTAGCCTTTGACTTGTTGGTCGGACGAGATGGCGCAGAAGACTATTTCGGCGAACTGGCGGCCTTTGAACGGGCGATAGGTTATGCCTCCGACAACCTCAAGCGGTTTCTTGACTATCGCCATTGACAGATGCGTGCGGTCGTACACGAGCCTTGCTATGTAGTCCTTCGGCATCTTAGGGAGCTGTTTCTGGAATATGCATTTGAGGCCGGTGAGGATGATGGTGCTTTCGCGGGTGCCGTCATTATTGACGACACGAAATTCGATCTCGCCGGTGCGCTCCTCTATAACCGCAGGCTGTGCATGACAATGTTAGCTGTCGTGGTCACCTGTGTAGGCATGGGGAACACCGACCTTCTCTGGAAACGGGACATACTTGTTCCCGGCGCGGTCGACGAGCGCGTCTGAGGCGGGAGAGTTCGAGGATTTGATCCGCTTCGAAGGACTGGCGCTCACGAGGGTGTCGTCGGCTTTGCGCTTCGCTTTGGCACGCTGGTTAGCTCTCGCTGCATGGTCATGTTCCGCAGCTTGCGGGTCTTTCAGCGGCTGCTTGCCGCCCGCCATTATGAAGTGGGTGAAGTTGTGGACGAAGGCTTGTCGGGTATTGTGGAGGGAGGAGAAACTCACTTTCTTCTTTAATTATGGGGGCCATGATGTATTGCTGAGCATGGCAGCTCTACTAAGTGAATGCGACGCATGCGGCAAGAAGGTGATGTGTTCCTGCCAGCAATGTTATGCGGAGCCTGAGCCGTTCTGCCACCGCCTCCGGAAGCTAGCCCGGTTGGTGCAAGCGACGTTCTTGAGGCTCCAACTCCTTCAGGAACATGCGCCTGTAGACACTGCAACACCATGTCTTCATTGCCGCTTCACGACGTCTGGGAGGCTGCGTCTGCACACCCATACGAGCCTACCATCTCCAAGAATCTTCAGTTCACTCTCGGATCCATCCTGCTGCTCCTTGGTACGTCGGGAGACGCGCTCTCTGTTACGAATACTACCTAACACGTATACAGCATTCGTCCTTGCTGGCGTCTTCAGCCTAAGTACGTTCTACTGAGAGCATATATTAGAAATGCACACAACTTATACACTGCAGACCGGTCGCTTGTTAGCCTACCCGTTCTCGGTATACCAGCTTCTTTAGCATTCGGGTTTGTTCAGCCCACGCTTCACTCACGGTCCCTCGGATCATGCTGATGCTAGTCAGGTTCGGAGCCGTCTATATGATCTGCGCGGTCGGCGTTTACGTCTAGTTCCTTCATCATATACCCTCACCAGTGCGCGGCGCGACGGATTTGAGAGCGCGGATCACAAGGAAGATTATGATTGTACCGTAATTCTATCAAGCTACCGAAAAGCATCTACTATACACAACAAGTGCCTGCACTGGCCTCGAGGTCTCTACATTTCAGAATCTGTCGCACTTCTAATTCACTGCTTTCGAGCCGTCATGTCTGCAGCGGATCCGTCAGAGGAGAGGCCGCTCTTCAGCGCCGTGTCGAGCTCCGCCAGGCAACTCTTCATTCTCCTGCGATGTATCAGTTTCGCGCCGAAGGCTCAAGTCCAAATATCTCCGGAGGGGCTCCGTTTCAGCGTGGAGGAATCCAGCGTCATGGAAGGTATGCATCCTCATCCTCATATGCATACCAATGTCTGACACCTTCCAGGTCTCGCCTTCCTCGACAAATCCCTCTTCACATCCTTCCACTACAACGCCCCCGCCCCCACCTCCCCTTCCCCCTCCTCCACTCCACCCCCCTCTACCCCAACCTTCGAAATCTCCCTCCCCGCCCTTCTCGAAACCCTCCAAATCTTCGGCGTGACCGACCCGCCGCCCTCCCGCCACCACCACCCCACCTACAGCACCTCCTCCCATCTCGCCCGCACAGCCGCCGCCGCCGCCGCCTTCGACACCCGCCTCCTCGGCATGACCGGCGTCTGCCGCCTGCACTACGCATCCCCCGGCGCCCCGCTCAGCGTCGTCCTCGAGGAGGCCGGCGTCACCACCACCTGCGAGCTGACGACGTACGAGCCGGCACCCGACGCGGCGCTCGAGGATATCCCGTTCGCTAGAGATAAGCTGAGCTTGAAGGTTATTATGCGCGCGGCGAGCCTGGGCGATGCGATCGCGGAGCTGGCGTCGACGAACTCGCCGGTTTTGACGCTGGCGGCGAGTCCGACGACGGGGAAGGGGGAGGCGGGCGGGTTCCGGTTGAGTGCGACGGGGCCGTTGGGGAGCGCGGTGGTGGCGTTTGAGCAGCGGCAGGATGCTGCCGCTGGGGCGGATGATGGCAGTAGTGTGCTTGAGACGTTCCAGGTTGCGGGGAGGGTGGCGTATAGCTATAAGTTTGGGTTGATTAGGGCGGCGCAGAGGGCGATGGCGGTGGCGACGAAGGTCAGTATTCGGGGGGATGAGCAGGGGGTGTTGAGCTTGCAGTTTATGATCGAGGTCGAGGGGGGTGGGGTTAGCTTTGTGGATTTCAGGTTTGTGCCGCTTGTTGAGGAGGCGGAGGCGGTGGGGGTGGGGACTGACGAGGGGGGGAGTGATATTGAGGGGGAGTAGGGTGGGAGAGTTGCGATGGGTATGGCTAGATATAAAGGTACGAGCGCTGTGTTTCTGTTTTGTACACGATCTTCGATGATGAGCAACGCTGGGGCCATAAGAGCTTCTGTCTATGTGCGGTGGCTGTACATGGCTTCGCTGTGGATGGACAATGGTTAGCAAACCAGCAAATCATATCTTCTCACAACTGTCTGATACGAGATCCGGTCAACTTGGTGTACACGTTCGCACATGCAGTCACCAGCTCTTCAGCCAACGCATAACCATTAGGAACTTCTCGTTTCACTGCCACTGGTCCCATCTAGTCGCGCCATTCTTGAGGACATACGCTTATATTCTTGGAGTATAAGGGCGTGACAACCTCAGTAGTCACGGTGGTAGCAGCGTGATTCTTAGGAAAAAATTCTGCTTTTTTCAACGAAAGGGTTGCATGATGTTGCGCAGACAGAAGCATGTGCGATCAGTAGCAGATTCTCTAGCATAGTGTGGACGTGCGCTCAGCAGATGTAGTCACTTGTGTAGTCCTGATCAATCCTTGCACTCCAAACCCATGAATCCGCTGTCGTCAGATGGTGTGCAAGGATCGTTGCTAAGACGACGGGATGCAGTACCGCTGCATGTCAGCATGCTTCGATTCTGTCTGTTCCCGGCTGCTGGATCATGTACGGGGTTGGGGATTTTTCTTGTATGCTCAGGCACCCCTCCGACCAACCCCGCGATGCTGCCTGTCTCCGGCGAGCCAGAACGGACACACGGCTTCCGCCCGGTGAGACATTGACGGAGCCTCTGGAGCAGCGTGTGGGTGGAGGACGAACGCCATCGCGCTCAGTCGTGCAGGCATATCATCTGCATGCAAACGGGCTCGGGGATCCGAGCGTGCAGAACACAAACGTCGAGGCCGAGGTCTGGGACTGACGAAGACGCACCATGTTCATCCGAGCACTCTGGAATGCCGGAACACGAGACTCAATAGTCACGGCAGGTGTTCTCCAGCCTCTCTGTTTCTCAGTCTATATTTGTCAGTGTGATAGCGTGCCAATGTCTCAGGATGGCCGTTCGAGGCTATTGAACGAGTGCGGATAGCAGCCGTTGGACGGCAAGCACGGCCTGCACGGTGCATGCAGGGATCCCCGCTTACGAAGAAGATGACGTTGGTCTCACCTAGCACTGAAACGTGCCAAAACACCACCCGCAACGACTGCTACTCCGCTACTTGTACCGCTGCTGCGCCCGCACACGCAGCTATCCGCCGCCTGACACTGCGTCCGGCGCATCCGTATAGAATGTATACGCTCCGCTACTCCCGTTTTGCTGTCTGGACATAGTCTTTCCGCGCTGTTACAAGAGTCAAATGCATTTTCATCAGCCACCCATGCCAAGCCCAATGATGTGGGAAAAGACGAAGACCGGCGGCAAGGTAGGCTTCGACAAGCTGTGGGGATGGGCAGACAAGTTGGGCGCGCCGGTCAACAAGTTATCCAACAAACTAGGTTCAGAAGCATTCTGGCCTACCACCCTGGATAAAGAGAGCGACAAGGCCGCGAGGATCTTACGGAGTTTCTGCAGTAGGCATATGGACGAGTGAATGTCTTTCAGGGCGGAGGGCTGATGCGTGCGAATAGGAGATGGCTTCTACGAAGAGGAGGTCCACCAGACCGCCGACGGTCCGAAGCAGAAACAGAAAGTGTTGAAAAAGATACCGCCGGAGGTGTGTAGATGCTGCTTTAGCGGAAGACATCTGGGTCAGGAACGTGCTGATACGTGTGTATCTTGCGTAGGTCATACGAAAAGCAAAGGGCCTTGCCATATTCACCACCATGCGAACCGGCCTCTGGATCTCCGGGGCGGGCGGAAGTGGCGTCCTCGTCGGACGTAAAGAAGACGGCAGCTGGTCTCCGCCCTCAGGAATACTACTACACACCGCAGGCTTAGGATTTCTTGTCGGAGTAGACGTGTATGATTGTGTAGTCGTAATAAACACCCAACAGGCACTGGACGCCTTCTCCAACCCTCGCATTACACTTGGTGGCGAAATCAGCGCAGTCGCGGGACCGATAGGCATTGGTGGAGTGCTCGAGACGGAGGTGCACAAGAGGCAGGCTCCAGTGTTCACATACCTCAAGTCACGAGGATTCTACGCCGGTGTACAGGTTGATGGCACAGTGATCATCGAGCGCACGGACGAGAATGAAAGGTTCTACGGCCAGCGCATACCTGTCGCAGAGATATTGGCCGGGAACGTACGGCATCCGCCGTATGAAATCAGAACTCTCATGGAAACCATCAAAGCCGCTCAAGGCGACAAGAATGTAGACGAGAGTCTTCTACCCTCCCAGCCACCACCCGCCGACTACGAAATCGAAGCAAGCAGCCCCCACATCTTCGGTATTCCCGACAAAGACGACCCAGATCCATATGGCGTCCTCGCGCTGGAGAAGGAAGGCTTCGAGATCCGCGAAGCCGGCACGCACAAGCGCCCATCCACCGAAACCTTCGAATTCAAGCCCAGCCCCAACAGCCCCATCTACGCGACTCTGCACCGGCGCAGCCTCGACAGTCGCAGCATCAGCAGCGTCAGCGGCCTCAGCCGCCGCAGCAGCTGGCGCACCAGCCAAGCAACCACAGTCTCCGAGCGCCGCATGATGACGCAAATGGCCGACATGTCCACGCAAACCGACTTCGGCCCGCCTCCGCCTCACTCCGCCCCTGTCTCCGCGCCTCACACGCCGCCGCGCAGTCCCAAGAGGAATACCATACAGATGATGGTGAACGGTCACCAGCACCACAGCAACGGCTACAGCTACAGCGACACCAACACCCCGACTCACGCCCACCCCACGCCCCGCCCCTTCAGCGCAAGCGCCCTCCTCTCCCACCCCCGCCGCTCCCCGATCTCGAACAGCGCGAACGTGAGCAGGAGCGTCAGCCGCAGCGCCAGTGCAGCGAAAAAGCACGCCGCCACCGGCACCGACGGCGTCTGGTCATCTCTCACCAACGACAACCACCAGCGCCCCTCCCTCGACAACGCAGACGCAGACGACGACGCCTTCGCCTCGGACGCCTCAGACCACGACGACCACGAAGATGAGGCCATCGTCGTGCACGAGGTGCAGCAGGCCGCGGCCCCGCAGCTCGTGTCGCGCGCGCGGCTCGTCACGGTGGCGAAGCGCGTGCCGCCGAAACTGCCACCAAGGAATCCGATCCGCGGACGCGGGAAGCCGCTGGTTATTGGCGTGCAGACGGAGGGCGCGGTGAGCCCGGGCAGTGAGGGTGGAGCGCGGAGTGCGGGGAGTGGTGAGAGGAGTCCGGGGGGGTGGGGGGTGGATGGGGTGAGAGAGGAGGAGGAGGAGGAGGGAGAGAGGGAGGATGGGGATGTGGAGGACGAGATGGCGAGGAGGATGGGAGCGATGCTGGGGGATGCGGGGAGTAAGGAACGGCTGGAGGAGTTTCATTCGCTGCCTGCGACGCCCGAGGTGCGCACGCCGAGTCCGACCACAGAGGGAGCTGAGCGCGTGGTTTTTAGGTGAGGCTTTTTTTTGGGGAGTGTGAGGCTTGTTGGAAGTGAGTTGACCTTTTTCTTTCTTCAGGGAGGTGTGCTGGTGAGGCGTGTGGTGTCGGTGTAGTGGGTGGGGTACAATCGATTATTTGGGGCGTACGGCATTTTATTGCGGGTTCTATGCTCGGTTGGTTGTTGGCTGTTCGTATACAGAGTCATGGAGTGGTATTCTTTTTGGGCGGTTCATGGTGACTCTCCGGGAACGACGGCGCTAGGTATCCTTTCAAGTGTATATTTTTCCACTCTGTGGTTGTCGTCTTCCCTGTCTTGCTTCGTCTCTACGGACAAGCAGGGCGGCGAAAAGTGTTTAATATGTAAATGGGACGAAGAACGAAATACCTGCTGTATGAAGAAGACATTTCTGGCCGAAGTGTACTAGGTTAAGAACCCTTTGGCTTTAAGATTTAGTAGAGTTCTTGAAGTCTTGATGCTCTAGAATACATTCGGCCGGGTAGTGCACGAAACGCCATCCTCCCATATCCCCCCTATACTGATGCCAAACCGGTGAATCAACTGCAGATTCCGATGATGCCGAACTGCCGAGCTTAATTTCATGTTTCAGGTACCCGAAGAAAGTTTATCCAACCCAATGCCGACCGTGCCAATCATTAAAGTGAGCCTTCCCATGCAGGAAGTTTAGAGAGGGAATAGTCGCCAATGTCGATCTGAGAGAAGCCATGAGGCAGGGTAATGTAAGCAGAGAGAAGCCCTGCAGCAGTCTGATGAAGGAAGCATGGACGTGAAGAGTAATAGTGCAAAAGATGGGAATGTTGTCCCCGTTCATCTGGTAATGGGCGCCGTAATTCAATCTGGTGGCGCAAAGACTGCGTGGCCGGCGAGTGGGACGATCACCACTCGTACTCGCCATTGGCTTTGTGAAAGAGGTAACTGTAACACATGTTAGGAAGGAATCTACTGGGGTGACTTCAATAACATACTCTTTGCTGGCAATCTGAATGACACCATCCTTCAAAGTAGCCTTCCATTTATTCTTGACGCGCTGGACCTTGTCGTATGTGCATAGGACGTAGTCTCCGCCTTTAGCATCCTCTCCGTCGTCTTGATTGTCCCTCAGCTCGTCTTCCGAATCGTCGAGATCGGAGTTGATTGCATCCTCGTCAGCTTCCACTTTGAGCCCTGGTTTAGAGTCATCATCCTCCTCCTCTTTGTCAATCGTGCCGTCCAGCTGTGGAATGCGCGGGGTCGCGTTCGCAGTCGCGGCTGAAGGATTCTCTGCCGACGATGCGCCGATATTCGATAGCAATCTTCTTTGCTTCTTGCCGCTTGGCCTCCTGAGCTCATCAAGAGGAAGCATTAAGCCGGTTTCCATCATGCGAGCAGCCTCTTCGATCTGGCTCCGAATCGTACGATCAGCTACCACCCGATCGGAATCCGGCCGCGCACGCTGCTCCGATACAACTGCCGTCCACTCTTCCATAGCATCGCCAGCTCCGTCAGTCTGGGACGTGCCCAGTGAGCTACGCTGTTGCTGTTGCTGTTGCTGTTGGTATTGTGACTGCGCATGCGGTTGCTGTCCACCTTGGCCCGGCAGCTGCAAACCGACAGGACGCTGCTGGCCTGGAAGAGAGAGGCCGGTCTGCTGAGATTGTGCTGCCGCAATCGAAGCGGCGGCTTGTTGCCCATACTGCGTCTGGAGTAGGTTGGCAGCCCTCTGTTGAGCGAGTTGTGTATTTAACGTAGGACCTCGAAATTGTGCATAGCTCGAGCTCGAGCTGTCGTACGCCGATTCGGTCTTGATACGCGCGCCGCCATAGCTACCGTTAGGGACAGACTGCGGTAAGGGCGCAGACACCACCACCGGAGAGCTCTTTATAGCTTCCGAGACGTTTGACGGCAGAGTAGGGGGGTTTGCGATCTGCGGTGGCGCGGGGGGAGCCGGATCCCATGGAAACGTAGCAACCTTGCGATCGGAGAGTCGCTTCTGCCAGTTCTACATGAAGACTCAGTTAGCATGTGTGGAGTAACCTGCGCTGTCACGGTGAACGCGTCTGTCATGTGACCAATTTCCTAAAGAGGGATGGCGCCGGATCTTTTGGTGGAGAAATTGCGCCATGGTGGTATAAAACACGACCCAAATACAGCGCTGCCCCGACTCCTCCAGGAGCCCCGCTTTTGCTGGGCCATCACCACCCATTTCCAGGCTGCCATAGAAAGAGCGGGAATCGACTCAACCAACGCCAGTCGCTGTCACTGCACATACTGTTGTCTTTCTGACAAGGGGACTCAAGCAATGAAGATGCGGCACTGCTGCTATCGAGATGTAGAGTAGAGAACGGCCGACCGTACGAAATGGCGCGACCTACCTCCTTCAGGTCCTGAAGGGTCTGCTGGTCAAGGCCAAACTCCTCGACATCGTTTTGGGACTCAGCAATCACCCGCTCGATGATGGCCGTGTAGATTTGCGCCTAGTGCCGCGAACGACTGTCAGCGAGATGATCCCAAGGCCGCTTTGACGCCGACAAGGAATCAGCACAGCTTGCAGCGCCACTGACAATTATCTGGCTCGACATTGTTCCGGCTTGCCTCTGATGGCACAGAAGGCTCTACGAAAGAGGGACACGGGTGAGGGGTGCAGCGTGCTGTCACTGCGCGCCGTCGGACGTGGTGGATGGTTGGCGGAGGAGAACAGACGGCGGGGAACGTAGTGACTATCACGCTGCGGTTTCTTCCAGTGCGATGGTCTTTGTCTCAGTTTTGCGACACTCCTAGTGCGAACTAGCTGTTTCTGCGTCTGTACGTATGGAGATCGCGACAATGTTGCCGTCGTCGTCTGCAAGTTGGAGTGAGATGTCACTGGGTTAGTGCCGGCTGGAGTTGAATAGCGTCGTTAAATACTCTCGCTTAAATACTTTACACAGCGTAGCCTCTTTATAACTTCTAACACTGGATTTACCTCTCAACACCGTATCAACAGTGAAACCAGATTGAACTGTGAAATGCAGCAGTAAATCATACGTCGGTTGATTGAACTTCGGATGAACGATGAGTGCGTGTTCTGACGCGAGAGAATTTCGCACTCAAGGCGCAGCCCCTCCAACGGATCCCGCCAACCCTGGATACACTCCGTCGCGCTTGCAAGGACGGTGACATGGGGTTCTGTGTATGCGTTGCTCTGGGGCAGGGGAACAGCCCACTTCACTCACTGAAGCGTGCACGTACAGTCGGGGATCATGCCTGTAATACCTGGCTGTCAAGGAACAACTCCATAGGACCTTCCGTTTACAGCATCTTCATATCTCCAACATCCTTTCACTCTCATCACCGTGCATCTTGATGATGATGTTGCTCCGCATGGGTGCACATGAGGGCTCTGTTGCACCGCAACATTGCCTTCTTCAGCCGTCCTGCCACAATGGAATCACTGACGTGATTCGTCTGGCAGCTCCTAATAAGAATCGTGCAGCTCGAGTGTGACGTGCCGACGCAGTTGCCAGCTTCTCGTTCATTAGATAGGTTCCCTCGTGGTTTCCTGGTCGTACAGCTCAGTTTCACGCCTCTAGTCAATCTCGTTCCTGTCATCAGTCATGCTCCTACTCAGCACTACTTTGCTTGCCTCAGCCCTCATACTCATACCCTCTGCTATCAGCCAGTTTGTCAGTGCGCCTACAGATCTGATCCAAGCGCAAGGCTATGCCAACGTCTCAGTTCGGTACAAAGAGGTCCCAACGGGCATCTGTGAGCTAGATCCCAGCGTCAAGAGCTATTCTGGTAAGCCTCCCATGTGTGAGCCCGCCTCAACATAGTGCTGAGTGGCCTCAAGGATATGCAGATGTTGGAGTGGATCAACACATCTTCTGGTGGTTTTTCGAAGCGCGAAATGTCGATCCTACTTCAGCTCCGTTAACTGTCTGGATCAACGGCGGTCCCGGCTCATCTTCGATGATTGGCTTGTTCCAAGAAAACGGGCCCTGCGGCGTTGATTCAGCTGGCAATGTCTACAACAATTTGTACTCTTGGACGAACGTTACTAATATGGTACGTTTTGGACCTAGGTATAC
>JAKLMF010000584.1:0-12968 GCA_022813555.1 Botryosphaeria agaves | reverse complement strand
CAAAGTACCTACCCAACACCTCGTACCGCATCTCACCTATCAACCTTCCATCCGCGCTCCTTGCAAACCCGCAGTTCACACACAACAGTTTGAGTGCCTGCAGAAGCCCATTGCGCCCGCTGTCACCGCAAACACTGTGATACCCAACGAAGGCTCGACGCACCAATCAGGGGCCAGGAACGGGCCAAAGCCTGCACCACACGTTGCCCGGCAGGATAGGGCAATCGAGGCGGTTACGGATGAGCATCACCAGTTGAAGGAAACCCGCAAGAGTGTGGTTGGCCTGGCCGCCAGGTGTTTGCACCCGTCCTCCTTCACGGCGCAGTCGTTCCATGAGTCTCGATAGACACGTCCTGATCAGTCGGTCACCCGTCGCACCCTCATCCTATCACCCTCTCTGGATAGCGCACTCGCTATAGCAGCATCGCCGATAACACCATGAATGGAACGGACATCAAGAAGGCTGCAATCAACAAGGCAAAGCAGGTTGCGCACGCCGCGGCCGCCAATGGCAATGGAGGCAAGAAACGAAGGAAAGGCCAGGACCTCAAGCCCATCATCACCACCGAGAAGTCACAAAGTCAGGATGCCAGCCCCGCCAGTTCTGTGAATAGCTTCGGTCACAAGTAGGCCTATATTTGGTTATGTCCGCCGTGTGAGAGCGTATACTGACCAGAAGCTCACTCCAGCGTCCAAGGCACGGCATCACCTGCATCACATCAGAAACCTTCTTATGCAAACCACATGAGTCGATCACCATCTTCGTCTTCGTCATCCGCCGATGACCCTGCTGAGAATACCGCAGATGAGGAGGACTCGGAAGACTACTGCAAAGGCGGCTACCACCCAGTCCAAGTGGGAGAACAGTACAAGGACGGGAAATACACAATCATACGGAAGCTGGGATGGGGTCATTTTTCCACAGTCTGGCTATCCAGAGACAATACAACAGGAAAGCATGTAGCGCTAAAAGTCGTCCGCTCCGCCGCTCACTACACCGAGACTGCGCTTGACGAGATCAAGCTGTTGAATAAGGTCGTCCAAGCAAACAAGGACCACCCGGGCCGAAAACACGTCGTCAGCCTTCTAGATTCATTCACACATAAAGGACCGAACGGTAACCACGTATGCATGGTCTTCGAAGTTTTAGGGGAGAATCTACTGGGTCTAATAAAACGGTGGAACCATCGAGGAATACCCATGCCGCTGGTAAAACAAATCACGAAGCAGGTCTTACTTGGTTTGGATTATCTCCACCGGGAATGCGGCATTATCCACACCGATCTCAAGCCGGAGAACGTCCTCATCGAAATCGGCGATGTAGAGCAGATTGTCAAGACCTATGTACAAGATGATACGAAGAAGGCAGACGGCAGAGACGACCACCGCAATGGACGGCGGAGAAGGAGAACCCTCATCACAGGAAGCCAGCCTCTACCGAGTCCGCTCAACGCAAGCTTCAGCCAGAGTGATCTGACCCATTATCCCGGAAGCACACAGAGTCTCAATAAGATCATAAACGAGAGCAAAGGTACCGAACTTCCCATCACCGGTCCAAGTCCACCTCCGCAAGACGGAATGGTAATGAGTGGTGCTGCAGGCGCTTCGTCATCGGCTCCAACCCTGTCGATGAAGGAATCTCTGGGCATTAAGGATGGTGATGACGATGTGCAAAAGCAGAGGGAAAAGACTGCGTAAGCAATGCATCCTATGCGAGCGTCTCAGACACGCCTGTACTGACTACCCACGCAGGGATCTCCTCACCAGAGAAGTATCCGGCATCGACCTCAGCAAGCACGCGCCCTCACCCGACAAGGCCGCCGAAGACGTGGCAACCGACATCATCTCCGTCAAGATCGCCGATCTCGGCAACGCATGCTGGGTGGGCCATCACTTCACCAACGACATTCAGACCCGGCAATACCGCTCGCCAGAAGTCATTCTCGGCGCCAAATGGGGTGCTAGCACCGACGTCTGGAGTATGGCAGCCATGGTAAGCCCAGCTCATCACCATCCCCATTCCCTCTCCCCACCATCCCTCCCCACTCACATTTCTCCTCCTCCTGCCAGGTCTTCGAACTCATAACCGGCGACTACCTCTTCGACCCGCAATCCGGCACCAAGTACGGCAAGGACGACGACCACATCGCGCAGATCGTCGAGCTGCTCGGGCCCCTCCCCAAATCCCTCTCGCTCTCCGGCAAGTGGAGCCAGGAGATCTTCAACCGGCGCGGCGACCTGCGCAACATCCACCGGCTGCGCCACTGGGCGCTGCCGGACGTGCTGAGGGAGAAGTACCACCACAAGGAGGAGGATGCGAAGAGGATCGCCGGGTTCTTGCTGCCGATGCTGGAGCTGGTGCCGGCGGAACGGGCGAATGCGGGGGGGATGAGCGGGCATGAGTTTTTGGAGGGGACGACGGGGATGGAGGGGGTGGAGTTGGGGATTCCGGTGGGGAGTAAGGGGGATGGGATTGAGGGGTGGGCTTGTGAGGTTAAGAAGCAGCGGTAGTGGGCGGGTGGGCTTGGACGGGGCTGAGGGATTGGGTGGGATTGGGCAGGATTGGGCTGGGAAGATTCGCTGGGGCAACTGTGTGTTGATAACTTTTGGGGGAGTGTTTCGGGTACATAGAACCGATTACTTGTGTTGATGACGATACATGGCTTCTACTTGGGGTGTAGTCTTTGGCAATCGTTGTTTTGTTGATGGGGATTGTGAGTGCGTGTGTGGCATGAAGTGGAAGAGGTAGAAAAGGCCCTGGCAATTCTTACCGTGCCTTCTTTACTTTCAGACACTTGGTTCGAGCAATTTGACGACTTTGAAAACTAACGACTACTACTGCCGTAGGCGATAGACGACCTAAAGGGCTCAGCTAGAGAAGGGATATGCACATCGAACCAGCCGCTGCCCACTCTCTCATTACTCCAATAAACTGCAGCAGTAATTCGACCTCTATCGTCTGCAGCGCCAAAACTCCGGACCATGCGTTCCAAACGCGAGCGGCCTGAAAGCCGCTCACACACTCCAAGCCACTAGAAAATGGCCGGTTCATCTGTTGGTATTTTCCGCCACGCTGGCAACAATCGCCTCTTCCATCATCGTCGATCGACCCGGTTCCAAGGCAATATTTGCAAAGCTCTACTGCGCCTTCGCCTTCATCTTCATCATCTTCGCCTCCCTCCTCCTCCGACTCGCCTCCGGCCCACTCTCCGTATCGAGCACATAATCCCACCACCTAAAGCTACTCGAATAATTCCCAATAAACTTCTCATGATGCGTATCATGATGGTCCGCGCCGGCCCAAAACGGCAAGAAATGATGCAAGCTCCACGGGAACTCATAACCCGAATGCGCATCGATCGCCTGGAACAGCCTCAGCACAATCCACACGTACATGGTCAGGATGTGCAGATCCCCCGTCAGCGCGCACCACAGAATGGGGCTGCTGACGGTGCCGAGGCCGAGGATCATGACTTCGATCGGGGAGGCGTATTCGGCGGCGAGGCCGAAGGGCGCGCTGTACTGGTGGTGGATCTTGTGGATGTTCTTGTAGAGGGCGGGGAAGACGTGCATGGCGCGGTGGGTCCAGTAGTGCCAGGTGTCTTCCAGCACGAAGAAGACGGCGATTTGGTAGGCCATTTTGTAGAGGGGGGGGAAGGGGACGGTGGTGGCGAGGCCGAAGTATTGGGCCATCGGGTGGAAGAACCTGGGGGGTGGTTAGAGGGGTGTTTTTAAGGCAGTGAGGGGAGGAGGGGACGTACCAGATTTGGGGAAGCTCGACAGTGAAGTGGCTGAGCAGCACGAGCATCGCGCAGTTCCATTGTTCCCGGGCGGTGGGGACTTTTTGCTGTGCAGGGAGTCAGCGATTGCATCTCCACGCGACCTCAGCTGCGATCGAGTAGTCATACGTTCTGGATCTTGTACTTGTTGAAGGACGGCAGGCAGTCGACTATGATCCACGGCAACGAGCGGCCAAAGTACACAAGCTCGTGCATGACGAAGGACATGATGCCGGTGGCGAGCACGTCGTTCTGCATGTACGTGTACCACGCCAGCCAGAGGCGCTCGAGGTAGTTGAGCGAGACATTGTACTTGGAGATCTCGTCGAACTGGCCCCAGTAGGTCGCGGGCGTGGGCGCGGCGGGGGAGAAAAAGGTGGCGGTCGCGTTCCTGCGGTCGCCAATTAGTACGACAGTGGGCAAAGGAGTCGGAGGCGGGCTTGGTCGTACATTGTTGCGGCGACAACAGTCACAATGGCGGACTGAAGACCCTTTGGAGGCTCAAAAGATGGGAAGGATTGTAGGCGTAGGGGAATGGATTGAGATAAAGGGAGCTCGGGAGCGGGCCACGGCTTCGGAAGGCAAAGAATTTTGTCGTCAGATTGCAAGCTGACGTTGGTTTGTTAGTCGAGACCCTGCCGATCATATACAACGCCTGATCTTTGCCCGCTCGGATCCTGCCATCCCGTAGGTAACGATGATCAAGTCACATGCCCTCAACGCCTGTTACTGGTAGACATCTTGACAGTATTTGCTTGATATTGACCACCTAGAACTACCTACTACGCATCGACGGATCATACTACATGGTGCACTCATCTACAGCCATTACTGCCAGCTGCTTCTGCGGTGAGCAGATACAGCCAAGCAATCAGATCCCACCCGTCAATCGGGAGTAACGCCAGCATCAGAGGCAGCTCCACCAAGCCCTGTCCGCGCATCTGGTACGTCTTGGCATAATGTCCGGTACCATGGATAGCAACGCAACGTTGAGCACCTCCCACACTATGCTGGGCTCACGAAACATGCGGCCACATCCGATTCGTACAACACCACACTGTTCCTCGTTTGGATATCTTGACGTTTGCACCGCCCATCTGGCAACGTGGTGGATCCTTCCGTTCCTTCCGTCGCCTCAATGCTTGTAGGCGTTATGCCGGATGGCGTAGATCGTAGACCCACGGACTGTACCCTTCGAGACGTTGTGGTGACACGGGATACCCAGGTCAGAGGACTGCTTCAGAGGTAGGATGAACAGAGCTGGGCTCAGTCATATCCTGTAGCAGCTCGAAGCCATCCTGACGTTTGGCGGGTTTGAACGCGCGTGGCCGCGTTTCCCAGTCGACGGCCAAGCTTCTCCCCTTTGGGCAGGAAGGGTCCCAGCCTCCGCCTTGCTTGCGCAGCTTGCGCAACAGCTGCACCTCACTGCTCACTCACAACCCACCACTCACCACTCGTCGCATCCGAAAGTTTGCGCAGTGACGAGCATCGCAATGCCGTCGCCACAAGCTGCGCAATCAGATCTCGCGCCCGCACCAGCTGTTTCTGAACCAAACACACCACTGCTCCGCCATGCCCACCTACCGCAACCGACCGAGCTGCCCACGCAATCGCGAGCTTCCCAGTTCGATAGACAGAAGCCCTTCTCGCCACCACCAGTATCATCCTCAATGACACCCCCGCCGTCGTCGCAGACACCGCAGGCGAGTCGTCCAATTGCCCGAACACCGACACCGCCTACGCCGCAGCTGTCCTCTCCCCCACCCACCGTCAAGCCTGTAACTCATGACGAAGACTTCGCAAGCCCTTCTGCCTTGTTCAGCGCGGAGCAGATTCGCGATGCGACTCCTGAAGAGCTACGCGACATGGCCAGCGAGCTAACCGGCGCACTGCGAGACGCGCGAACTACTGCCGCGCACTACAAGCTCCAATACAGTATGTTGTGCATGGACAGCGCTGAGTCCTCCAACCGCATGGCAGTAGAGCTAGCGATGACACAGCGTGAGGTGGACGTGCTACAACAGGCAGAGGAGCGGCGGATCAATGAGGCTCTCGCTCCGATGCAGAGCTGCAAAGAGGAAAGCGCGGCTAACGCTACGCTGCTCGATGAGATCAGTCGGCATTGCTCGCTACTCCAAAGTGAGAACGATGAACTCCGGAACATGCTCACTCAGACAAGGAAGGCGGTCGAGCAGCGAGAGGGGGAAGTCGCAGGATTGGTTGAAGAGAACGAGCGGCTGCGGGGCCGCATCCGCAAGAACCGAGAGCACATGAACACGCTTCTCGACTTCATGCACGACAGCACCCCTAACTCGCTTCTCGCCACTCCTCTCACGACACCCCACCGTCGGACGCACATGCGCGGAGGACCCACCTCAACAGAGTCGCGACTCAGGGAACAGCAGCCGTTCGAAGCTCTGTTGCTGGCCGACAAAGTCCTGAACCAAGAAACCGCCACTGCGCCATCAACCCCGACCAGGAAGCAGCCCACCAAGCACCGCTTCGGACAATCCCGAGGCTCGCATTCCCTGTCGTCTCTCCCAACCACACCGAACCGAGCCCATCCTACGGACGCTGAACCGGCACTCCCACACACTCCCCGCAACGCCGCGACCGTGATCCCGTATCCGCACACCGCCCCTCCCGCTCACTATGCCTCGACCTCGACTGCGCCCCGCCGCGCGAGCAACGACTCCACCATCACGGCGTCCAGCATCGACGCGGAGGACTCACCCCCAGTTGACTCTCATATTCCAGAATCGCAGGCCAGTCAGGCCGCCGCGAGTATGCTGCGCCCACTGCCTCAAAGCCGGAAGCGGGCTGTCTCTGGCGGCGGGCCGGGGCAAGTGCTTGTCAGCAGCGGGGCGCTGCAGAGTACGATTCTGGGCCACGTTAGGAAGGCGGGGGTGAGTAGGCCGGAGGGGCTGGAGAAGAGGAAGATGGTTGAGAGTGAGGGCCAGGTGGGGTTGCATCAGGCGAAGAAAGGGAGGGTGGACGGCGGAGTGGGGTTGGGAATTGGCGGGGTTGAGTAGGGGTGAGATCGGGCTGGGGTGGCGTGATGGTGTTTGTGGTTTGGGAGATACCCGGTACGAGTTATGAGTGATGAAAGTTCGGTGTTTTGGCGTGCTGGGTTGGGAGATACCTTTCGGTTCATTGAGTGATTGCCGCGAGGGCATCATGCAAACGTTCGAGGGCGGACTCTTTTCCTATTGCTCGGCAGATTATTGGGACGAGCTATGAGAGGTTGTCTAGTAGGATCTGCCAGCGTATGTAGGATGGACGACTCAGAGGTGTCCTTCCTAGATTCTAAAGACATTGTCGTACTCTCCAGTTCCTCTACATAAATTTGCTCATCTTTACCCAGGGATGAAAACGGAATGAACAATGAATATGCTCCGCATCGAAATGCCTTCACGGTGTTGAGAGCGGCATGCCAGAGTGTAGTGCTGCTGTAGATGCGGCTCTGCAAACTAGCTCATGTCTGTGCTAGCGCCTGCCCACAAGCGAGCCGGCAGCACCGCTCCATAATCGTGTCTGAAATTCATCTTGCGACCGCACAGTACTAACATCCAGGTAACTGATCACCCGCCAAAATGGTATGTCCGCAATGAATTCTTCGAGCAATGGGTATCGCCAGTGACAGCGGAAACTTCTTGGAAAGCGACGCAGCCAAGAATCACGACCTGGCAGCGGCGATGCCCGTTGCAGAGGAGCCACATCCCAAACCCAATATTGCCATTCGGCTTTGTGCGCACGAATGCTAACCACTCCGATCTCCACAGACGGTCAAGCACAACCAGCAGCTTCAGAAGAACCACTTCCGCAAGGACTGGCAGAAGCTTGTGCGAGTGCACTTCGACCAGGTAAATCCCACTCTCAACCCTTGAGAGGTAGTGGCGCCTGCATGTGCCTCATTCTTCGAACGACAATCGATCTAATACACGATGGATAGCCCGGTCGCAAGCACAGGCGCAGGGACGCCCGTATCGCTAAGGCTGCTGCTGTCGCTCCTCGTCCAGTGGACAAGCTGAGGCCAGTTGTCCGATGCCCGACTGGTGAGTTCCTTCAGTAAGAGCTTGGTATGGGAGTTGCTGACCATCTACTAGTCAAGTACAACCGCCGCGTCAGGCCCGGCCGCGGTTTCTCTCTCGCTGAGCTGAAGGTACACAACCGGTCTCCAACATGCATCTGCCGCCCAAACTAACTCAGAGCGCCATCTCAGGCCGCCGGTATCCCCCGCAAGCTCGCCTCCACCATCGGCATAGCCGTCGATCCGCGCCGCCAGAACCTCTCCGAGGAGTCGCTCAAGGCGAACGTGGAGCGCCTGCAGGAGTACCGCAAGAGGCTGATCCTCTTCCCGCGCCGCGTCGGCAAGGCGAAGAAGGGTGACGCTTCCGTCGAGGAAGTCAAGGCGGCCAAGAACCGTGAGGGCGCCCTCACTCACGTCAACAAGGCTCTCGCCATCGAGAACAAGCCCGAGTTCCAGGAGGCTAGTGTGTCTGAGTTTCAGTCCACCGAGAACGCGTACAGGAAGCTGCGCGATGCTAGGTCCGAGGCCAGGCTTGTTGGTGTTAGGGAGAAGAGGGCGAAGGCGAAGGCCGAGGAGGCGTCTGCTGCTAAGAAATAGGTGCGAGGATGAGATAGGGAGATGGAGTGGCGTGTATGGAAAAGCTATCTTGAAGTCGATGCATGTTTGCTTCACAGGCATGGGCCACGATTTGGGTCTCAATTAAGTCCTCTAAACCGGTGATGATTCATGATCTTCGTAAACTACGATGTTACCCATGTCCTCGTGTAGTGATCGTTCTCCACCTCAGCCTTGCATGTGTAGCCGTTCCATCATAAGCTGCCAGGTGCAGTCACCTCATCCTTCTCAGCTAGCAAGTTAGCTCTGACATTGGAGACTGCTCTTCAGTCGACCGCTCGCAAAGCGATATGTTCAATTCTTTATCCTTGCAACCCTAACTCCTCTTCCCCCCCTCCAAATCCCCCTCCAAATCCCCCTCCCCCCACCCATCCTCATCCTCCCACTCCACCCCCCTCATCCTCCTGCCCACCCAGATCCCCCCCGCCGTCAGCGCGGCAGCCGCAAGGAACCACGCATCGAACCACCCCTCGACGAACCTCGTGTCCAGCGGCGCCCCCAGCGCCTCGCCAACCACACTGCCCACCTCGCGCGGCAGGTTGCTGCGGAGCAGCAGGGCGCCGCTGATGACGTAGGTGCCGCAGACCTGGCCGACGAGCAGGGCGAGGTTGGCGCGCGCGAGGCGCAGCAGGGCGGGGAAGGCGCGGCCGAAGAGGAGGGAGGTTTGCAGGGCGGAGTTGAGGGTGGCGAGGAGCATGGTTACGCTGAGCAGGATGGAGAGGTGGTGGGCGTAGAGGGGTCGGTTGAGCGCGGGGTCGTAGTGTTTGGCCAGGAGCGCGAGGAGGTTGGTCACCGGGTCTGTGGAGGAGGGGAGCGGGGTGGTGGTGGGGGAGAGGACGCGGCGGAGGGTGGAGAGCGTGGTCGCGAAGAGCCGGTAGAGGCAGTAGAGGGCGAAGAAGCGGGAGAAGAGGTGCAGGAGGCGGCCGTGCGGCGTGCGCAGGCGCAGCTGGGCGGCGTGGCGGGTTTGGAGGGAGAGGAGGGAGGTTTCGAGCGCGGAGCGCATGGTTTCGAGGCCGGAGATCTCGAGTTGGAGTGTTTTGAGCTCGGTTTGGTCGGCGTTGCTGCGCAGCGGGTGGAGCAGCCGCGTCATGAGGGATTGCTCTTGCTGGGTCGGGTGGGAGGGGGAGGAGAGTTTGCGGTGCAGGGCGCGCAGTCGGGATTGTTTGGCCTGCAGGAGGTCTGTTGTTGCGGTCAGGCCGGCTTGTTTGCGGGCGATGGTGGCGTCGGTGACCTGGGGGTATGTTAGTCGTTGTGGTGCAGAGGTGGAGGAGTGTGGAGCTGCTTACCGGTTTTGCCCTGTTGCCAAATGTCTGCCACAGCGCGCTCACGGCAGCGAAGCCGGCCAAAGAGGCCATGAGGGCTATCCCGACGATGCCGATTCGCTCCAGGCACCCTTCGCTGAAACTGTACTTCTTCGCGGAGGTGGCATCTCCGGTGATGTACGGGCGCAGCAGTCCCTGTCCGAGATACCAGAACCCGAGCAGCCACGCGGTGAGCCCGATGCCTTCAAGCAGCCATGCCACCCTGAGCCTGCCCTTGCCGTCCCCGGAGAAAGTCCATCCTGCCGCGCGGATGAGGGAGTGGATCTCGAGCCCCGGCGCGACCAAGATCAGGAGGACAAGCAGAGACGGGAGGGTGACCTTGAGCGCCAGACTGCGCGCGGCGGGGTTGAGCGCGTTCGAGACCTCGCAGAGGATCAGCTCGACCAGCACAGTCGAGAGCGCGATGTTGGTGGAGAAGGTGAGGCCCGACAGGCGCTCGGCGGAGGGCTTCTTCAGCCTGAGTCGGGGAGCGGACGCCCTGGTCGTATTGTGCGTGGGGAGATGGAGGTCATCCTGCTCTTTCGCGGACTGCTGTTGGCCGCCTGACAGGAGCGGAAACAGCTTCTTCGAGACGGCGGCCGCGACGATGAAGAAGGTCAAGATGAATGGCAGGGAGGCAAAGAGCACGGTGGAGAGGCGCTGGTGGAGGTAGGCCGGGACGCAGTCATCGCAGTCGGTGGAGGGCAGCATAGGTCGTCGAGAGTCGGCGGAGGTGCGTTATCCGGAGAGAGTGCGGGCGCCTGGTGAGAGGCATTGAGTGGTTGGTGCTGGGGATAGCTGCATTGGAGAGAGAGGGAGGTACGACATTCCTTGTGTGAAACGTGTTTGACACTTTGCTTTGACTCGGGTGTGGAGGACGGGAGCATCACGTCAAACACGCAATGAATGCCAAGAGCTCCGCCGCCATCTCCGAGACACATTATTTGACTACAACAGTTATGTGAAGGCTGGTGTACAATACTACTATGGCTTGTAGTCCCCAAATTCTATATGAACAAACGGCAGTGAAGCATTCAGACCACGTCGCTGAGCATCAGCTTCTTCTTCGCTCGGCGGTAGTACCACCGCCAGAAAGCCAGCACAAAAATCGTTACTGGAATAGTTATGACCCAGTACAACCAGAACATGGGAGCGACGCTAAACCGTCCATTATCACCGCTGAAATCAAAAAATTGGCTACCAAACACTGTCGAAATGGCTGAAGCAGGCAGGAAGAGCAAGGTCATCATGGCAATCGTCTTCATCGAGCTGCTGTCTTTCTGCATGATGCGGCTGTCTTGCTGTGTCACCAGGTTGAAAGACTAGGACCGCCTATCAGCATCTCCAGGTGCCAATATGGCGGCAGGCAGTAGACTTACTAAGCTGATGATGTTCTGCATCCGCCTGTCTAGACTGTTAAGGCGTAGTTGTGTCGACTGAAAGAGACTTTTACGATATTGCAGCGAGTCTCTGACACGAAAATAGACGTCCTTCTTGCTGTGGCTATAGATCGTCTCATGACGGTCACGGATGGCCTCCAGTGTCAACTGTATCCCGTCTGACGCCTCTCTGAGATATATCAGGTGTTTGTGTAGGTTGTGGAGTCCGACGAAGTCAACCGCGTCGGAGGCAGAACCGGGATTCTTGGCGCAGTTTAAGATGGCCTGGTCTTGTTAGTCCTGTGAGGCCTGTGGGTTGGTAGAGGTTTGTCAGGACGTACAGTCTCCTTTCCACCAAAGACTCTGGATAAGCTCCAAGCGAGCTCATCCATCAGCAAATACAACTCATCCATCACGATGTCAAAAAGCAAATACGGATTGATGACAGCGTCCTTCCAGATTGGAGTCTCTGCAAACCGCTGGAGGCGTTCTTCTAAAGTTGGTGGCGCTCCAAAGCAGACCAAGCTTATACATTTGTCCAGGTGAGCATTCAATTCCGATTTCAGAAAAAAGCCGGCGCGGTGCCAGCTATAGCCTGCTTGGCTCTGATGTTGAAACCCAGGCAGAACGTTCTGGTTCTCTATATGGAGTTGTCCGTCTACTTGTTTGATAGTAATGTTTCTGCACAGCCAATGAAACCACCACGCTGCAGTGCTGTCGTCAGCCACAGATCTGACAGACTGGTAGGAATCTGAATTACCTCGGTCAAGCTGGTCGCTATAGGTTCCGAAGGAGTGTGCAACCGACTGAAGCCTCTCAGTCCGGAAAGAAGCCGGGATAGAGTAGTGCTTGAAGAGTTGCGCAAACTCATCCTCAAGCAACGGGTCCACACAGTCAAGTGGAGCAAACCTGCGTTCGTGTGAGCGTCCGTCAGGACAACATTGGGTGCAGGTACAATTACACAATCCGAAGCTGGCATGGCGGCCGGACAGTCAAGTCGCCTACACAATGTAGTTGAACGTATTGGCACTCAGACGCCCCTGAAGGAGTGTGTCAGTGCAGTTCCCATAATTAAGCGTAATGAAGGATAGGACCTTGGGGCCACTCCGAAACACGCAACTCCATGCGGTTTTGCAGCATCGTTCTGTGGTTTCGAAGCGGGCTACAATCTACATCCGTTGAGGCCTTCTCTTCGTCGAGCGTTGGCGTTCCAGTGCCTCCTAGCTCTGGGTCTCCGAGCATCCTGAAAGCAATTCAATGTAGCTTCTACCGAATGCTTCTGCTCGTTCAGAAAAGCGCATATCGCAACATGTCACTTTGATTAGCTCTTAGGTGCCAGTGCGAGCGTTTAGACTTCGCTACAACAAAGCCGTCGACATTGGATAGATATGGTTAGCATTTCACTTATCAACAGCGGCCATCGACACTTCTGAACAGTTAGAAGTGCACAGCCCCGTCTATCATCATTACCTCTTGTTAAGCGAGGAGGATCAACGCTGGAGCCTGGTGACCTGCCCTTGCACTGTCTGTGCGCTCTCCATGGATGATGGATGAAACCCGCCATGCGAGGCTGAGCACCTACATAGGCGCCCAACTAACGAATCACCATCACCGTAAGCCGGGGCGGGCCGGACAAAGCTTATGGTTTGTGCAGCAGTGACATATTGGTTACTGCTGAGGACGGGACATCCGGACTACAAAGCGTATACCGGTACACAACTGCGAACTCGACCATGTTTCGCGAGTCGGTACGGGTGTGGCACAAGCCTGTAGGATCATGATCTGCATCCTTCTGCCTGGAATCCAAGTTTGTACCTGGGTTTGGAGGCAGTGCACCATGTTCTCGGATGTAACTATTCGAACC
>JAKLMF010000583.1:0-13007 GCA_022813555.1 Botryosphaeria agaves | reverse complement strand
TTGTTGGACCGCTCCATATACTTCTCGTAATCGGAGGTGTGTCCCATGCCTCTTGCCATTTCTGCGATGCAAAAATCATCATACGCGTACTCCACTGTACGAGAGACGCTCCGCGTGAAGGGCCCCACTCCGTATGGATCATAGTCGTCGGTTGGTATGTACCCCAGACTCTTCCAGCTTGCCAGACCGCCGCGACCCTCCACAGCCCAGTTAAGAGGTTCGTCTTCCGCATCGCTGACCACAGCCTGATACGCGGTGGCCCAATCAACCCCTTCACTGACATTCTTCAGGTACGAGTCGGCCAAGACAACGTCCGCGTTCGAACCGCCTTGAGTGAACCCTTTGCAAAGCGACATTCTGCAATCAGGGAGTTTTCCTTCGTGGCGGTAGATGTCAATCAAACTCCGTACCATTCTCGTTTGCGATTCCGGGTCAAGCAGGGTAATGAGCTGATGTATACTTCTGAAGGAATCCCAAATGCAGTAGTAGGAGTCATAGTACGGCTCGGTGCTGTCCCATAGCGGATTCTCTCCAGTGTAGTCTTGAGGACTGATCATGCTTCGATAGACGCCACTCCAGAACACGGTTTGAAGGTCCTCCGATACTCCTCCGGCATCGATCTCGATAACACTCAACTTGTCTCTCCAAGCTTCTTCTGCCATGCTCAATGTTCCATCGAAATCGAAGTTGGGGATTTCGCGCTCGGCATTGCTGCAAGCTTGGTCCACACTGACAAAACTCATACCTACCCGCGCAAGCAGCTGATTGTTCGTGGATGGAGCATTGAACCTGGCATAAGCGCCCGCTGGCAAAATTTCTGGTGAGTTATTCACGCCGTCAGGGACCACTCGCTGGGACTTTGGCTCACTCCCAGCACGGTTGTTTTTGAACACGCCCGTGTCCCGGATACTGGCCCCGGAGAAATCGGCACAGAAGTGCAAGTCATACGTTCCGATGCCGAAGCTTGGGCTGAATGTACCGTTGCCAGTGATCCTGGCAGTGGCGCTGTCCACAGAGATCGAGCCGTTACTCCTAGACCTAGGGAGATCGGACAGATCCACAAGGATCAAAGGACTGAGCGGTGCGTCTTGCTCCATAGGCGTTGCCGGAAACGTGAACCGGTAGAGTGCCGTATGGTTCGTCACGGTCATCTCAGCATGGATCGAGGTGTTTAGCGTGATAGCGAAGTAGCCCGGATGAGCCTCAGCTGTGCCGTTTACTCTTGAGACGGCACGGTCTTCCTGAGTGAATTTGCAGCGATTGAGATCATCGCCAGGACATCCCGCTTGCGGGAAGAGTGGAAAATTTCCCAAAGAAGGAGACTATCAAAGAAGGGTGAGTAAATGAGATTCATCTAAACATACGACATGTTTACTAAGAAGACCTACACCGCCTGTGCCGGAGTCATGCATGTGGGAGAAGCCAACGATACTGCTGTTGTCGGACGCGAAACCACCTTGGTCTTCGCCAGTCACATCTGCTACAGCTTTCGCCATGCCTAATCATGATATAAGCGGGAGGGCCTTGTGGTGACATCCAACCTCTTACCGAACGGCAACGTCGCTCCAGGGAACACATGTCCTGTCACTCTTAGCATGGAACCCTCTGTATGAGTTTTCATGAACTTCCTTACCGCCATTGACAGTGCCTATGAGTGGATCAACATACTGGAAGCCGCTCGCAGCTTGCTGAGCATGAGCTTCAACAACGTATGCTAAGAGACACAGCAACCACACGAACTGAGCCATTTCATCAATTGTCAATCAGACACCTGAGTAGAAGCACGAGGAAGTACTGCAGCGGTCTAGCACGACAGACTTCATATAGTCCATGATGAACCCCGCCTTCCATCTGTGTGCACCCGCCAGAGCCGGGAATATCTTCAAGATCGTCATGTTCAATGACGATTCGGGAGAAGCAATGCCGATTTGAGTGCAACGCGCGATGACTCGGGAGCAGTAGTTCGACCGTTGATGTTACATCCCGGAGTTGCGAGGGAACATGCTTGAAGTCCCCAGTCTTGGCAACGGGCACTCGTCGATCGCGGCGTGACATGTTGGTTTCTGGCTCCGCCGTTGGAGAGTCACGTTCTCGCGACTACAAGCATGAGTTTACCAGTGTCGTAGTATGAGGGTGCTCTATGCTCTGGTTGTCGATGAGTCAGGTCTACGCAAATTATTTCGCAAGCTTTTACCCGCGCATCGTTGTTTCAAGTTGAGTCACGCAATAATCCATGCATTGATCCTTGTCTGCTATCGTCGTTGCCTAGGAATCCTATATCTTATGCGTGCCATCACCCGTTGTGTTTCTCTGAGCCTCAGACATCATGGCTGTTCTTGAATCGCTTTCTCTAACTCGTGTGTTCTTCTGCGCCGTCGGTTTTCTACTCGCCTATCTCGTCTACAGACACTTCAGCACAGAATCGTCCCACCGGCGGCTGGCCAGCGAGAAAGGATGCAAGCCAGCCAAGAAAGTGCCCACGATTGATCCCGTCCTGGGTCTTGATGTCTTTTACAAGAACATAAAAGCCTATAGGGAGCACAGAACTCTGGACTGGATAGATGATGAATGGTTCAAAAGGATGGATGCGAACACCGTCATCGTCAAAACTCTCGGTGCATCGATGGTCGTTACTGCTGAGCCCGAAAACCTGAAGTCCATTCTATCCGTCGATTTCCATGTGTGGGATATTAATGACTCGCGCAAGAAACAATTCAAAGACTTTCTGGGCCGCGGCATCTTCACTACTGATGGCGATGCCTGGCATCGTTCTCGACAGATGTTGAGACCGAGCTTCGAGCGCTCCCAGATCGCAGATCTCGACATATTCGAGAAGCGTGTGGCTGCATTAATCAAGTCCATACCTAAAGATGGGTCGACGGTGGATTTGCAAGACCTGTTCTTCCTCTTAACGCTCGACGTTACGACCGAATTCCTGTTCGGCGAGAGTGTCAACTGTCTCGCTCCACCACCCGACAGCACATTCGACCCCCATGAATTCGGCACGGCATTCAACTATTGTACCAACAATATCGGAAACGAAGATCCTGGTGTGCTGGAAATACTTCGTAAAGTATTTCTTCCTGATCCGCAGTACAAGCGTCACTGCAAATACATCCACAGTATGTCTACGACGTTCACCCAGTTTACATCTTGATTGCCTAATAGGTTATCCTTGTTTGAATGGCACTTAACCAGCTAACATGACCAGAGTTCGTTGACGACCTTATCGCCAAGGCCGTGAGCCAACGCTCATCGAGGGGCGATGCCAGCGAACCTATCCCTAATAGTACCCGTCACATGTTTATAGACGAACTTCTCCAGCAGACGTCCGATATACCACAGATTCGCTTCGAGATGCTCGCCATTCTCCTTGCAGGTCGCGATACAACAGCTGCACTACTATCGAATGTATGGTTCGAGTTGTCCAAGCGGCCGGATATGTACTCCCGCCTGCGTCGCGAAGTCGACGCGATTGTCGGTCCCGATCTTCCCACATACTCTCAGCTCAAAGACATGAAATACCTCCGCGCCATTCTGAACGAGTCTCTGCGGCTCTACCCTGTCGTGCCGGGGAACATTCGGCAGGCTGTTAAGGACACCACTCTCCCTCGTGGCGGCGGGGAGGATGGAAGTGCTCCCATATTCGTTAAGAAGGGCCAGCTTGTCATTTGGTCCGTGTACACTATGCATCGGCGGAAAGACATCTACGGCGAAGATGCCTTGGAATTCAAGCCGGAGAGATGGCTGGACAGTCCTCAGGATGGCCAAGATGATGACAAGAAAGGGATCAGACCAGGTTGGGGCTATTTGCCATTTAATGGAGGCCCTAGGGTTTGCTTGGGTCGTGAGTACTCCATTTAATATCCTCGCACAGACACTAGGTGTTGTATTTACTTATCGTTCGTCCGCAGAACAATTCGCGCTCACAGAGGCGTCGTACGTCACTGTCCGGCTTATGCAAGAGTTCTCAGGCCTCGAGAGTAGAGATCCGGAACCCTGGCGGGAGAAGCTGATGTCGGTCTGTACGGGGCTGGGCGGGTGCAAAGTGGCACTGACGGTCTAAGTTGGGATCGGAGATTTCCCGCTCATGTTTGTTTTGCCACATACTCCACTCAATCTACGCTCCCAGAAACCTGCGGAGACTTGGGTAGTTGCTCGCCTCCGGACTCAATGTACTCTTCCACTGTGCAGTAAGACCCACTTTACAATGACTGAGAAGTCCATACACAGCTTGACCCAAGACCAGCCATCTACCGTGTACGGATTCTTCGGGCCAAACCAAGATCCGTAGCGCCTGTTCACCACGTCTTGACGCACTCTGTCCTGTAAAGGGGCAGCAATGCGTCTTCCATCAAACCAACCCCACACGGCCCTTCCCAAGATCACCTAAACTTCCTAAAATTCCCAAATCCCCTAGCCGCAATACCTCCGTATCTTCTCAACCGCAAAAGGTAGTACGCAACCCCAAACCCCAAACCCCCTAGATGCGCCGCATGCCCCACCATACTCGGCCGTCCCAACATAAAGCTATCATAAAACGCGTATCCGGCCACCAGCACCCAAAGCGGACACGGCACAATCCCAAACAACAGCATCTTCGCGCTCGGCGCCAAACAAGCCGCCGCACTCCCCAGCCCCATCACCATCCCGCTCGCGCCCAGCGCAACCCCGTTTCCGCTCTGGCTGCTCCACAGGAAGCCCGCACTGCCCGCGACCGCGGAGCCGAGCGCCAACGTGGCGACGTGCGCAGGCCCGATGACGAAAGCGGCCATCACGGAGCCGAAGGCGTACAGGCTGAGCATATTCGCCGCGAAGTGGCCGAGCTGGGCCTGGCTGAAGGCGGAGGTGAGCAGGGTCCAGTAGCGGCCGGCGGCCAGGTGTGCGTTGCTGAGGAGGAAGTTGGAGGAGAGGAAGTGGCGGATTTTGGCTTTGGAGATCCCGACGTAGGGGATGATGGACTGGGGAGAGGCGACTTGCCAGGCGAGGAAGACGGCGGTGTTGGCGCCGATGATGGTCCAGAGGACGGCGGAACCGTCGGAGGTGGAGGAGGGGGGTTGGAAGGGGTGGTGGTGGTAGGCGCGGCGGGTTGGGGAGGAGGCGAAGGGGGAGGATCGCCGGCGGAGGGAGTGGTTGTTGTGAGACGCTGTGAAGAATTCGTTGGCGGTTCGGCGAGACATGGTTAAACGTGGTCTCAATATACGTAGCGACGACATGGTGGAAAAAAGGGTTGGTGGAGTCGGTTGATGTTGTGAAGGTTATCGAGCTCCGTTGCTTCGCATCGTGATCAGTTTAGGTACGTAATCGACGAGACAACATCAGAGGCAACCTATGACGTGTCAGAGAGAAGCAGTATACACGGTGCAAGTAGTGAGTGAACGTAAGCTCACTATACCCCATGGGAAGCTGTTTCGTACCGTGGGTACAGCACCAGACACCGCGCACTGATGTAGATGCATGGCAGCGTGGTTGAGGTTGGCTTGGCGTTCGCCCGGTTCCTGCATTTCTCCGAGTGCGCAAGCAATCACGAACTCAGGTCTTCACCTTGACCTTCCCTTCTCCCTCGTCTACACCAAACCATAGGCAACCACGACGTGCTCGAAGCTCTGACTTGACTTCCCAACTGCTGCACTGTGCGATACCTTCTCACACAAACATCTCTCCATCTCTAACAGCGCGCCGCGACATCAGGCTAGCCTGCCTCTATCACTCTGATATCCACAACTACCTTCTACACAAAACAACTGTGACACTTGAACTCCGTGACAGACGCCATCTCCAAGCAGAACTGATTGTTCAAGCTCTGCCGGACTGATCACCCCCTCCGAACAAGGCTACCGCACCTCAAACGCTCAGCAGGACGTCGCAACCTGACTCGGCCGCTTCGCTAGCAGTCACCACCTCCTTCTACTCCAAATACACCACTCCGCGCCAGTACGCCGCCAACTGCCGGCGACCCATCTCATCATGACGACCGACATAACAAACCAACTCGAAGCCACCAAGCTGAGTGACCCGTCACCAGCAGACGGCAACTGGAGAGATGGACTCAAGGCTCCCGCCAAAGACACTAGACCACAGACAGAGGATGTCACCAACACGAAAGGCCTGGAGTTTGAGGACTTCTATATCAAGCGAGAATTGATGATGGGCATATTTGAGGCTGGGTTTGAAAAGCCATCGCCTATTCAAGAGGAGGCAATACCTGTCGCATTAACAGGGCGTGACATTCTCGCGAGAGCCAAGAACGGGACAGGAAAGACTGCAGCATATGTGATTCCTACGCTCGAACGGATCAACCCGAAGAGCTCTAAAATCCAAGCTCTCATTCTAGTGCCCACGCGTGAGCTGGCACTACAGACGTCGCAAGTGTGCAAGACTCTAGGGAAGCATCTTGGCGTCAACGTCATGGTCAGCACGGGTGGTGCCAATCTCAAGGACGACATCATTCGGCTGAACGATCCAGTACACGTTGTCGTGGGCACACCAGGCAGAATCCTTGACCTAGCGAGCAAGGGTGTGGCAGATCTGTCAGCTTGTCAGACGTTCGTTATGGACGAGGCCGACAAGCTGTTATCTCCCGAATTTACGCCAGTGATCGAACAACTCTTGGCCTTCCACCCAAAGGACCGCCAGGTCATGCTCTTCAGCGCAACCTTTCCCATGGTCGTCAAGTCTTTCAAGGACAAGCACATGCAGTCGCCGTACGAAATCAATCTCATGGACGAACTGACTCTACGCGGTATCACGCAGTACTACGCTTTCGTCGAAGAGAAGCAGAAGGTTCATTGTCTCAATACGTTGTTCAACAAGCTCCAGATCAACCAATCAATCATCTTCTGCAACTCCACCAACCGTGTCGAACTCCTTGCTAAGAAGATCACTGAGCTCGGATACTCCTGCTTCTACTCTCACGCCCGTATGATGCAGAACGCCCGTAACCGCGTTTTCCATGATTTCCGCAATGGCGTATGCCGTAACCTGGTCTGCTCGGATCTTCTTACCCGTGGTATCGATATTCAGGCCGTCAACGTTGTCATCAACTTTGACTTCCCTAAGAACGCTGAGACATACCTTCATCGCATTGGTCGGTCAGGTCGTTTCGGTCACTTGGGTTTGGCGATTAACCTGATCAACTGGGACGACCGCTTCAACCTCTACCGCATCGAGCAAGAGCTGGGAACCGAGATCCAGCCCATTCCCCCAGTCATTGAGAAGAAGCTCTACGTCTACGAGTCTCCGGACACCATTCCTCGTCCCATCTCCAACGCCCCGTACAACGCCCCCCAGCAGCGTCCAAACCAGGCCCAGGACCAGAACGGAACTAGCCAAGCAGTACCTGCGAACTTCATGCAGGGCATGGGTCAAGCCGCTGGCCGCCAGAACTTCCCGCGGAACCAGCAGCGTGGTGGTGGTCAGTACCAGGGCCAGCGACGAGGCCCGCCTCGCGACCTGAACCAACAGAATCAGCAGAACCGTGCCAACGGCCCGGGCGGCCAACAGCGCGCTCCCAGGCCCGCGGCGCAAGCATAGCCTTTTCGTAGCATTTGATCGGCGTTATCTGGAGTTCTGGGAAGGACGGTGGCTGTTGGTTCGGGAATCTGCTTCGGTAGATCGCCCTCGATGTGATGTCTGTTCTTTCTCTCACACGATTTTGACGTGATGGCTGACTCGCGAGACGAGTTGATGGTGATGGTTGTTCCTTACTTTGCACATACTTTTGTTTCTTACTCCCTCCCCAACGACGATCATGGAGCGGTACGACTCGGCTTCTTCGGCTCACGCTCTTTTTGGTGGGGAGCAGCCTTCTTGCCGGACCACGACCTCGTCTCGTCATCCGGGTTTTCTCGTACCTGTACCATATGGCTACGGCTCGGCCTCTCCAGTTTCTGTTTGTCCCTGTTAGATACGCTTTCGCGTTGCTCCCTGTCCGCTCGATATCCATAGGTCTCGCCTCGTCTTCCATGTCGCTCTCCAGCCGGCATTCTTCTTGAGTGGATCCATTATCAAAAGGTCCCGCTAGCCTGCCTATGGAGTCACTGTTCTACGTGCCATCGAGACCTGTCACCCCACTCTCACACTACACCCACCAAAAGCTTGGCCTGGCCCACGTCCAAGCCATCCCGGTCAGTCACAACATCTTCAACTCAAACACTCTTTCATCCATCCGACGGATTCACTGTTGTACGCTGCACAGAATCCCACCGTGATCGGCCACACACACTACTCTCGACACGGCCACTCCCTCAACTTCGACAAACTCACCGAGCGCCCTTGGCTCATCTGTGAGCGCCGCCGCAAGGGCTCACTTTCCGCGTTGATCGTCTCCTTTCCTGGAGGAGGACCGGATCAGTCTGGGCAGAACCGCCTTTCACATCTGTGTCGCTGTTCACATTGCTTTGCCAGCAGTACATGTGTCCTGCGTACGGTTTGTTGGAATTAAGATGCCTGGTAGAAGAAAATTTAGAAAAGAAATTTGGGGACATGTTGGAGGTTGTAGCTTAGGGCTGGGTGCTAGGGCCTAGGTAGCTGCATTCTCAATGACAACCACTTCCTCCAACTCGATTGCTCCATTTGTGTATTGAGACGTGCGTGTTAAATCCACTGACATAGGCTAGAAGGAGTCATGATGCTGCTTGCAAGCTAATTCTCAATGCACGGCCGCTGCAAGGCTACGAACCATCTCGAAATCTCACCTGCATTGTTTCGAATGCCAGTCTGTGTCTCCATCAAAGGATTCAGTACCCATCAAACGCCACCATACTCTGCATTCATCGCGAAAGAGCCCTAACCGAACTTGAACCGCATATTTCAAGCCATCAAGGCACTAGCCAGTGAGGAACGCCAGATGGCAAGTGCACAGACAACATCAACTAGTACTCCTGTGTCAGTGATCGAGATGGGAAACGAGCCGTGAAACTGCCTGAAGCTGATCACGTGAGCTTGTGTGAGATGCCAGAAAACGAGAAGAATTTACTCACTGCCCGACACGCCCCTAGCTCTCAGAACCGAGCAGGTGCTCAAACACCATCGACGTAAGCTTAGGTGGCAGATGCGGGCCCGCAACCTTAGCCGTCAAGATACGCGCGACTCGCTCGTGCAGGCACTTTCGAACAAAAGCATGCGTCGTTGGAAGAACCGCGGGTTTCCACAGCAAAATAGTGTCAGATTTTCTCAGCTCAGAGATATGACGCGACAGGTTCCACTGCGACGATGTTTCGCGCCAGTGCGCTGTCACGAGACGCAGCATCAACTGATCGAGATCGGAGCGCATCTTGTCGTGGCGTGCTCGACTCCGGTTCGTTGTTGGCAGTTTCCTTGCGAGCCGAATGGAAGACGTGAGAGCGGTATTTACCCGCCCCTTGTGAGCGAGCTGCTCGAAACCGGTGATGAGAGACTGCAAGTCTGCGGTTCGGTGGGGTCCAACGATAAATCGCTTTAGCCGGATGTCAATCAAGTCTCTCAAGAGGTCGATGCCATGGGATCCTTCGAAGATTTCGTGTTGCCAGCTGTGACCGGCATCTGGAGAAACGTGTTTAGTTTAATAAATCTGATTGACGGTTCTGCCGAGTATGCGGTAGACTTACTTAGGGTAGAGAGGACATGTTTCTTGAGTTTGATGTGATATTCCTTCAGGTCCTGGTATTTCTCATCAAGACTCTCATAGTCTTCCTTCCAGTTCTTTGGCTGTCGCTTGATGGATGGTGGGCGAACACCGTCGCTGCCGCTCTTGCTAGCAACGGCACCGCATTTCGATGTACGCATGTCGAGATGACACAGAACGAACTGAGCTTGATGGTGATGACTCTTGATGTTAGTATCTTGAGGTTGGAGTTCAAGCGGCTCAAGTGAAGACCGCAGAAGCGAAATTGACGAACAAACAATCGAAATGAGCAAGTGATCAGCAGGATTTAGTAGAAGTGAAAAGTCACATGCAAATGAGAGAATACAAATTCTGAATGGTACATCATTACAGTGCACTAAACGCTCAAAGGCGCATGCCGTTTCTACTCCATCCATCAAGCAACCATCTCAGGGGGCAACTCGAACGCGCGCAACGCCCCTAGTAAGGATCAAGGGTGTCAGAGGGAGTCTTCAGTGCAGACGTAACGTACTTAAGAGTCAGCTTCAGGGGGTCTCTTAATTCATGAGCGACTACTCGCGACAACGTTTTCTGGAGGTTGAAGGAGCAACTTGAAATATAACGATTTTCGACGTTACCTCGTAGTTTTAACAAAAGATGAAAGGAAAGGTCGTAGAACGAAGATCGATGAAGCAAACAATGAAAACGAGGAAACTGCAGCGAAGTCCAGCAACAGTGAATATCACATGCAGATGACAGAAACGAACTCTGAATGATATACCGTTACAGTGTACCAAACGCTCAAAGGCGCATGCCGTATCTACTCCATCCATTAATCCACCGCCACATGGGGCAAACTCGAACGCTCACAACGCCCTCGATAAGTAAAACGGCCCTATATCCCAACCAAACCCCATCCGTAGCAGGTCAAGACGCATCATCCCGTCTAGATCCCCTTAATAGCCACCGTCCTCTCAGCATTCAACCTCTCCGCGTTCCGCTCCCTACTCTCCTTCTTACAGTCCTCCAAGCCCGAGCACCGATGATCCTCCAGCTGCCGGTGCTTCCCACAGTAACGCCCATTACAGAACCCGCAGTCGCCGACGATGGGCTGGGCGGGTGCCGTGCACCGGTCCGAGCCGGCCTTGTCCTTGTTGAACTCGCACTTGGGCCGCTTGGCGGGCATGCCGCCGCGGAGGGGGAGCGCGAGGTGCAGCGTGGAGTCCCGCGGGATGGCGTAGTCGGCGAGGGTGGAGTCGGGGGTGCTGAGGTGTTTGCCGGCGAAGACGAGGCGGAGGTCTGTGGGGGGGAGGTTGGTGCGCAGGGCGAGGAGGGATTTGAGGGTTGAGATGGAGGTGTTGGAGGGGATGGTTAGGGGTATTACTGTGGTGCGGGTTAGCGGGAGTGGCACGGATAGATGGGGAGAAGGAGGTGGATGGACGTACTGTTGCCGGCAATGTTCTTGACGAAGATCTGCGTTGTTGGCTCGGTGTCTGGCGAAGCTGATCTGGACGACACGGAGGAGATAGAGGAGATGCTGTTAGAGCGCATGATGGCGGTGTGCGTGAGGTTCGGATGTGGATCGGATGTGAGGAGGGCGCTGATGACGATGAGGTAGATGGCTTAGCTGCAGGTGAGAAGGCGAGATAAGCTGACGGAGGCGGGTAGGAAGGAGTAGTGGAGGAAGTAGAGGGCGAAATGATGAGGCGAAGTAGGTACTTGTAGTATTGGCGGATTGGTGTGGATGATGACAGATGTCGTGTCTCGAATCCGCTGGCAGGTGTCCAAGAGCGAGAGGCTGTGTCCGGAGTTCAAGCGATGCAGTGTTGGGTTGACGAGAGTGAACCAAGGAAGGCCGACGACGACTTGGGTGGCTCGCGTGCCAAGGTGAGTGACGGATGAGTAACATTACGACTGTATCGGCAGCCACCACCGAACGTTCTAGCCTCAATGCGAAATGGCGAGAAAGCCCAAGCGTTCACGCGGAGCGGCTCGAGCGCCCGCATGCATTGTGCATCCAGGACATCCCAAAGCAGAGATGTCTTCCAGCTCATGCGTACCATCGCTGCTGAAACACGTGCAGTAGCCGCCCCATCCCCCACGCACCCGAGTAGACGATGGAGCGTCCGCGGTTTAGATGGTCAGGCGCTACTACCATATTTCCTAGCGCCGGCTGTCTCGTGTGGACAGCGGAGCGAGTGATCCAGTGGCGTTACAGAGGGCGTGGAAGCTCAATAGCCGCAGTGTTGGGCAAGACGTATGAGCGCCTGAACACGGCGCTTCGGGTTTGGGTTTGCTGAGAGCGCTGCTCTTACTGGATGCGGACTGCGATGCAGAACAAAACTCGTGATGGGTGCACGAGAAGCTGTCAAAGCACAGGAATGCGTTGTGCTACCGAGGACAAGACCCAGCGATTTGGGGTTGCCGCGAGCCTAATTATAGGCGAACTGTCTCACCGAGCTTGAAACCAATCTCGAAAGCCTCGATCTAGACACTGGCATGGTAGCGCTTGTTCGAAAGTAAAAGCAACTGATATATTTCAGCTAGATGGTTCAAGCAATCTAATCCAAGCTCAAATGGTGTCAATCTGACAAACATCGCTAAAGCGTGCCACTCCATTACTGGGAGCATGAAGTGCCTGAGTTCATGCTACTCTCTGCATAGTTGAGTTCGTAAATCCCCTGCGTTTCTCATCAAATCGTGTGATACCAGGCAGAATGAAGCGACTACCGCGGAAACCCGACCCGCTGCTTCAGCTGCTCCGTCTGGGACCATGATAGCTCGTCCGCCTTCCCGGTCTCGAGCTGCGTCAAAGCGGGTGTAGGCTGTGATGCGTGGAGTGATTCCAGGAAGAGTAATATCTCGCTGTCAAACGTGGCGATTGGATACCTAATGGCTACCTCCTCGAGATGCTCCAATGCGTCCATGTCGTCGATGTCGAATAGCTACAGCTGTTGGTTAGCTCTCCTGAACATACGATAGTGACGACCGTTCTTGCTCAGGCATTCTTACGTCTGCGAGAAACCTCTCCCTGACATCGTCCCATCCATCCACCTCACAATCACTACCTTCCTGCTGAAATAGAGCGTTTATGGCGAGATCACTCTCACCGTGGGAATCAGACAGGTCTCCCTGCTTGACGTAGGCCCATGCAAACGAGTCGCGGATCGTTTCTGCTTCGCCCTTACCGTATATGAGAGACTGCTCGAGCGAAGCTTGCAGCATCCACTCGGCAGCCATCTCCATCCACCGCCGTTTTGTGTTTGAGTTCTGCATTCGCCGGCTTGCGGCTGAGAGATCGAGGAACATTGGCAGTAGATCTTGAAGAGAGACGGACTCTGAATGGCCATAAAACTCCGCCGCAGTCGGCGACCATACAGAGAGTTGACTGAGAACATGCAGCCGGTTGCGCTGAAGTGTGTCC
>JAKLMF010000582.1:0-13007 GCA_022813555.1 Botryosphaeria agaves | reverse complement strand
CGTCAATGTCGTCCGATGGTGTCCTCGAGGTACGCTCACCAACCCTATCGACTGCAATAGCCTATCTAACCTTTACAAGGCGAGCTGCTCGGGAGCGCTGGCGACGACGGCAATGTCCTCCTGTGGGTTCCATCTGAGAACCAGAGCCACCAGGCTAGCTTTGGGGAAGATGGGCTTGAGGACAAAGAAACATGGCGCGTAAAACACATGTGTCGGTCGTTAGGATCAGAGATATATGATATGGCTTGGTCGCCGGATGGTGTCTTCTTCATCACAGGAAGCATGGACAATATTGCTCGGATATACAATGCTCAGACGGGTGAGTCAGATAGGCTTCTCGTGCCTCTTCCTGTTGCTAAGTCTCTTGCGCAGGTCAAATCATACGACAAGTTGCCGAGCACAACCATTACGTCCAAGGCGTGGCATGGGATCCGCTCAACGAGTTTGTAGCAACCCAATCTTCGGACCGTTCGGTGCACATCTACGCCCTAGTGTCGAAGGATGGCCAGTTCTCCTTGCACAACAAGGTCACGAGGATGGACCTTCCCGCTCGACGAATCTCGAACAGCAGTCCGGCACCTCCAGACTTTACAGGCCGAGCACAGTTCGTGGGAGATCATTCTCAACTGGCAATTGGCTCGCCGATACCATCAGCTCCTGGGACGCCCAATTCTCTTGCATTGCCCATGAACCCACCACCACCAACGTCTCACAGTCGCCGCTCGTCGTTTGGGACTTCGCCTTCTTCACGCCGTTCGGTGTCTCCGGCTCCGTCCTTGCCCTTACCAGCTGTGATGCCATCCACATCACCAAACATACACGCCGCGGGCCTCGGAGTGCGGAATGTCAGCATATACGCAAACGAGCAGCTCACTTCGTTCTTCCGCCGACTCACCTTCGCTCCGGATGGAAGCTTGTTGTTCACCCCTGCGGGACAATACAAGACGTCACACCCCTCAGCAACTGATCCCGCAAAGACGTCGGACGACATCATCAACACCGTGTATATCTACACTCGAGCGGGACTACACAAGCCTCCAGTAGCTCACTTGCCTGGCCACAAGAAGCCCTCAGTTGCAGTCAAATGCTCGCCAATATTCTACACGCTGCGACAACCTGCGACAGCGGAACCCAAGCAAATCACCATCGACACTTCATCGGCCGATGAGGAGATTCCAGCGTTACCGGAGCCGGCCCTTCCAACGAAGACGCAACCTCCAAATAGCTCAATGGATCCCCCGCCGATCAGTGCGCCGTCACCTTCTCAGAGCATGACTGCATCATCGCCTAAGCCAACAGATCCGGATGGCACACCTACACAAGCTAGCCTCCCGGCGGGTCCACCCCCAGCATTCGGTCTACCCTACCGCATGGTATATGCTGTTGCGACACAGGACGCAGTGCACATCTACGACACACAACAGCAAAAGCCACTATGCATAGTGAGCAACCTCCACTACGCCACCTTCACAGATCTCACATGGTAAGGCCCCCTCCCTCACCACCGTCACCCATAACCCCCTCACTAACACCCACCACACAGGTCCAACGACGGTCTCACCCTCCTAATGACCTCCTCCGACGGCTTCTGCTCCTGCCTCACCTTCTCCCCCCACGAACTCGGCTCCCCCTACCACGGCCCGCCGGTGCCGCACCCTTCCCCCATCAAACCCCCGCCCCACCCCCAACCCCTCACCGCCATCAACACAGCCGCCTCCTCCCAAGCCTCGACCCCGACCCCCACCCCCACAACAACCCACCACCCCCCCCTCGTCAAACAGCTCTCCGCATCCGCCCCGAGCTCCAGCTTCGCCGCCGCCTTCCCGCCAGCCTCCCCCTCGCCGTTCGCGGGCGCGAGGCCGGCGAGCCCGGCACGCAGCATGAGCGCCAGCAGCGTGGCGACGCAGGCGTCGATGGCGCCCGGCGGCGGGGCGGAGCAGAACGGCGCGGCGCAGCCGCAGCCGCAGGTGGTGAATAACCCGACGCCGAGCCTGGGCGCGCTGCCGAGTATTGCGGCCGCGCAGTCGGGGCCGGTGGGTGGGGCGGTCACGATGTGGACGCCGCCGCAGACGCCGATGAGTGGGGGGTATGTGGCTGGTGGGCATAGTGCTAGTAGTAGTGTTAGTGGGGTTGTGGGGTGGGTGGGGGGGAGGGGGGAGGGAGGGGAGGGGAAGAGGGTGGGTGAGGGTGAGGGTGGGTTGGAGGGGGAGGAGAGGGGGGCGAAGAGGAGGAGGATTGCGCCGACGTTGGTTGGGGAGGAGGGGGGTGAGAAGTGATGGAAGGGAAGGAGAAGTGATCTTGTGTGCTTTTTTATTTTTGATGGATCTGCAAACAATCTAGCGGGGGCGTTTAGGGGTTCTACACAGGATACTACATGGCTGTCCCCCCATCTAGGCGGCCTACAAAGTGATTTATTGCCGGAGGAATAGGTTAGGGTCATTAATCAAGGCTGGCTATACTCATCTACTAGAGGACAGCCAAATCGTTTAGTAGCCTTCTTATTGAAATCAACATATATTAAAGAATCTATAATCGTATAGGAGACATCTACTCCTAATAGCCGTGGGGACATGCAGATGCTGTCTTACATTATAGGTATATGCCCTATATCATCGTTTGAAAATGCCAATCATCAAATAATGGAGATGCCTATCACTAGTAAAGATGTGAATGTCCCCCAATATAGCTAGCAGAAAACGCCCATCTCCACACGCCGACTTAGGTGATGTAAATCGAAGGAAGGCCAGCACAGCCAGTGTGACCGATGTGAATGAGGACAATCCAGCCTAGATCTGGCAAGGAGGCCAGAAACAGCTCAGTGGTGCCGATGGGTGTGTTAATAGTTATTCAAGGAAAAAGGTGTATTTCGTGAATTCCACGATTTCTTAGTGTTTTCTTAGTAACAAGCGGTCGCATTTTAACTAGCGTTTTTAAGGATTCTCAAGAATTCTCAGA
This sequence comes from Botryosphaeria agaves, assembly GCA_022813555.1. Taxonomy (NCBI): domain Eukaryota; kingdom Fungi; phylum Ascomycota; class Dothideomycetes; order Botryosphaeriales; family Botryosphaeriaceae; genus Botryosphaeria; species Botryosphaeria agaves. The sequence goes on along the minus strand of JAKLMF010000582.1, from coordinate 10,052 downwards.
CTTGTTCTTTTGCTGTCCGCAGAGAGTGCTAAAGAGAAGTGTGAGCGTTTCTAGGAGAGCGAAGCGCTTGAGTGCCCCGCATCCGCACTAAGCCTGATTGGTAATACTGCCATGGTCGCCCGCCATTCCCCACACATGCATCATCTCCCCGCTATAAGCTGCAAGCATGGGGTTGGAAGTTGCAATACTTCCATGAACAGATTGGCTGTGTATGAGATCAGGATCCGCCCGTCCTCCGCGGGTATATAGCCCGTCGACTCCCGCCTCTGCTTGTAGAACATTCTTCCCATCTTCCCTCCTCTTGCCCTGCCGTGTAAGCACGTTGGGCTGGGGACCTCCTCATCATAGGATAGCTATCTAGTGTACCATTGCTTGATCTGCTGCTTGACTTGAACTTGGTAATATTGTTCTGGCTATATTCCCGGCCTCACCATGGATGTCCCCAAACGTCTCCTACCCTGGATAGCCCGCACGGCACCTCGCATTCTCCGAGCAAATAGAACTGCACCCACAATCCAGCGATTGAGTGCTACACGATCCATAACGACGACTATCCCCCGTCTGCAGGACGACACACGCGGCCCCCCCAAAGAGCCAAGCGACGATAAAGCCGACGCAGTCCGCTCGTACCTAGGCACAACAAAACGCCTCCCCGAATTCAACCTGACCGACAGAATCGTCCTGGTCTCCGGCGCAGCGCGAGGCCTCGGCCTCACCCAAGCCGAAGCCCTCCTCGAGGCCGGCGCAACCGGTACATGACCCAGCACCCACCCCAACCCCCCTCCCCACAAGCCAATCCACTCCCTTTCTAACGGCCCCCTGTGCAACGTCCGCAGTCTATGCCCTCGACCGCTCCCCCGAGCCCACCCCCGACTTCTACACCATCCAGCAGCGCGCTCACTCCGACCTCGGCACCTCCCTACACTACCGCCAGATCGACGTGACCGACGTAGCCGCCCTTCACAGTGCCGTCGAAGCCATCGCGGACGAGCACGGCCGGCTGGACGGGCTGATCGCGGCGGCCGGGATCCAGCAGGAGACGCCGGCGCTCGAGTACACGGCTGAAGACGCGAACAGGATGCTCGCCGTGAATGTGACGGGGGTGATGATGACGGCGCAGGCGGCGGCGAAGCAGATGATCCGGTTTGGGAAGGGGGGGAGTATTGTGCTGATTGCTAGTATGAGTGGGAGTGTGGCGAATAAGGTGGGCTGACGCGTCTTGCCGTTCTTACATCGTGTTGTTTCCTCTCTCAGGCGCTGGGGTTGGTTTGAGCCGGGTGGTGGACGTTTCCCCTGTTTGCTGGGCTGATATCCGCTGTGACAGGGCATGAAAACGCCCGTGTATAACGCGTCCAAAGGCGCCGTGCTCCAGCTTGGACGCAATCTGGCTATGGAGTGGGGAGAGTACGGGATCCGTGTCAATACGCTTTCGCCCGGCTATATTCTTACAAATATGTTGACGATGCTGTTTGAGAAGTATCCGGAGCGGAAGGAGAACTGGCCAAAGGACAACATGTTGGGGAGATTCTCAACTATGAATGAATACCGGGGTGCGGCGTGCTTTTTGATCAGCGATGCGAGTAGCTTTATGGTATGCTTCCGGCAGTTTCTGACCTTTGACTGAAACTGGACTGATCGTGTGTAGACTGGATCGGACCTTCGCATAGACGGAGGACACTGTGCGTGGTGAAGTGGGTTGAAATTGAGTGAGGAACTAGCGCAGGTGCAACCGTGGGTAACTTTGACAGTGATAGTAGCGGTAACTGTAACGGCAACGGCAACCTTCCCCACATAAGACCGCTGAAAACCGTAGCAATGTTAATACGACGTCGTTCGATCCGACGTAACGCGCCCAACGCGTGCTACATGTGGCCAATGTTTCGAAGACAAAGGTCTCGCTGGTGTGCGGTACCTTGTGTCTCCCACGACGTCCGAGTTACTCTATGCTCCATAATCCTGTGATGGCCATAAAGCACCATTCCTTTTGAGACGCCTGTAACTCCGTACTCCAACCCACGCCTACTATGCTTCTCTTTCCCGCCCAATGTCTACGCCTCCTCTTCCACTTCCACCTCCGGCCCCACTACACACTCTCTACAATCTTGCGACTCCCCAATTTCGCCACAACCCCCTTCCTCAACTCCAACAACCTCTCAATTTGCTCCGCGCTCATCCCCTTCTCATCTCTCATCATAAGCACCTGCCTAATCGTCGAAACATCTAAGAAGCTCCGCCCCTCATTTCCCCTCCTTCCAATACTCATAAACTCCCGGTCCGCCTCCTCCTGCAGTCGCTGCCTGGCCGTGAGAATCATGACTGCCGGATGGGTTCGCGGGTCAGGACCAACGTGCGGGTAGAGGGATTGTGACTGCGAAGAGGAGGAGGAGGGATCACCAGGCGCGATGGAGCTGTGCGAGAGGTGGGGATTAGGCTGGACGGCGCCGAGTTGGCGGAGCTGCTGGGCGAAGGCGGGGTCCATTGCGTCCATGTTTATCGCTACAAGTTTGTTAGTCTGTATCCCACATCCTCCATATACGGGTTTCTTCGAGAGGGTGTACATTCGTCTCTTGTCTCGCTCACTTGCGGCCGTGGGCGCACCGTGGGGCCGGGGCGTGATGCTTCGCCGGCTGGTGGTGGCTCTGGCGGTGCGTTGGTGGGTTTGGAGGCTTGGACGGAGGGCGGGACGCGGGATGGGTATTTGCGCGCTGCGGCGCCGGCGGCGGAGCGCGCTGTTTTGGATCCTGATGAGCCCATTGCGGTGGGTGGAGTTGAGTAGGAGTGAATGGGACTTTTGTTCTGTCTTGAATGACGATGTCACCAAGCATGATCGGCAGAACGTCGGCCTGGAACTGGGGCATTTGGTGAGAGGGAGCAATCTACGAAGCTTGCACTACAGGTAAACTGGTGGCTGCACGCAAGACTCTGAATCTCTGAAAGGGCATATGGGTGTGTGAATGACTCCATTTTCGTAGCTCCAGGCCAGCACTCGTGCTGTCCAGAAATATCTACCATGCGCCTACCGTTGAACGCTCTGAACGTGCAGATAGTCCCAACACTATGGTGGTCCATATCATCTCAAACCTGCCAGCCTCCGCTCCTGGACCTCCGACAATGCCCGACTGCCACTAACAAAGGTAATTGCCCCCACAGCCGCCGCGGCAGGAAGCGTCTGGAACAAGTTCCAGCTGGTGTAGTACATAAAAAAGATGCCCTCCAGCGCCAGTATAGAGCCAAAGAATAGCGCATGCGAGACTGGTGCATTGCTCAGCGCCCTGGAGAGATGTTTGACGTTGGCTCCCAGAACAGCCCAGCCGCCCAACAGCATTGGCAGAGCCGCGAGAACAGCCGCCGCGAAGACCAAGGTGATGATCTTCGGAGGGCTCTTGGGGTCCGAGCGGAAGATGTGGTGGATCTCCTCTCTTTTGCCGTATCTTACGGGCTTCTCGGGGATGGCAATCGGCACGTTTGGGTCGAGCTTGATGGCCAGGTCGAAGACTTTGCTGTTGTATGGGGTCGAAGAGCCGAAGGATGCGATGACCAGTGAGGCCTTGAGCGGTTGCGACGAGGTGAGGAGCTGGATAGGGAGGTCCTTTTGTGTCTGCAATAGTCAGCCATATCAAGGTGTAACGGCTTGATGCTCTCCATACCAGCTCAACCTTGCCTTTGCCCGTCTCTTTGGTCGTAAAGGGGAAGGCTTCCTCGAGACCAGAGGTTTGCTCCGTGAGAGTAAGGAAAGCTTGGTGCGGCCGCTTCGGCGTCTGCCCATCAGTTGCTGTGAGGATGATCTTCAGAGAATCGGTCGCTCCAAGGGTAACAGCCTTCGGCAGCGGTGATGTAGGATTCAGTCTGAGCAAAGTACATTCGTTAAGCCTGCCAATGGTTTGCGATACTTGACACTGTAGCTTACTTCTCTTTCAAACCACCTCCGACACCCGCTCCTTTTGCTTGGGCTGTGACGGTCGCATCTTCGAAGCTCCAGGAGGATGCCGCAGACGCGAAACTCGCGCCTGCAAGAACTGAAGAAACAATACAATGTAGTAGCCGCATCTTGTTGCTACAATTGATCAAAGCTACCGACACGAGTGCTCCAGATGAAACGTGGACTGCGCGATTCTTGGCACGCGTCCGGCGGACGGGAAATATATCTACCGGAGTGAAGCACTAACCTTCTTCGGTGGTAAAACAGACCTGTGACGGTGTGACATCTATTGTATGAGCAGTGTAATTCCAGCCAGGTTCTTCTCTCAGTTTCATGATATCTCGCATATGTTAAATTGCACCATGTAGGGCTTAATCATAGCATTGTAGTCATATGCCAACGCAACAATCAATTATAGCATGAATGTCAAACCACGGCGAATTGGACCGAAAAGAAAGCAAATGATTGATTGGACCATCGGTCAAGAATCTACGTGGATATATGTCGGGATCCTCTCCGTGCCTGTCGACCGCAGCGCTTTGGCAACAGTAGATCATCCGGGCAAGAGCCAGACCCCTCTGCTGCAGGCCATGACGAGGGGAAATTTTGGAGTTATATAGCATGTCTAAGCCACCTTGCTGCTCAATCATCGCGACCCACAGTCATACATGGTTGTGCGGCGCTCTGACTGCTGAAAGTCCAGACCTACTATGATGCTGAATGACTTCCCAAACGGGTAGTGTGGAGCTTCCCCGGATTGCGAGGTATTGACACCCAGACTGCGTTCAGATCACCCTGGCCAAGACCATGAGCCCCGTACCTCGAGACTCTGAAAGTTGAATGCGATCAAAAACTTGCGAGTAGCCAGACACAATGGCGCTCGGATTGCTCAATGCAATGCCTGAGAACAGAACAGTTCTAGAGCACGCATACAGTTTTTGCACGATTTTCTGCGATCCCGGAAGACTGCGGCCACAAGAGCAGTACCCGTACCAAAGGAAAGTGTGCTTTGACGCGTTATGCTTTGACGCACGACTGCACAATCGAGTCCTTACGCATTACTTCCATAATCAAGAGTTTTGGACCTCCCAACGGTTAGACAAATGTCCACGCAATTTTGGTACTCTCAACATGGCTCAATGCCATCACCGTCAGAGCGCTCAGCGGCGGCCTCACATAAAAGAATAGAATCGCCCAGTGTACTCTTCTCTCGTCAACAGCGAGACATCTGACTATCATCAAGTCCAGCTTCTTCATCAAGTCCAGCTTCTCGATAGTATCATCCAAAACCAACCAAGTACGTTCAAGCCTACCTTCCTCTTCCCTTCTACATCAAGTCGGCCTGCCCATTGCTCCTACTTGATGTGGATTTCCCTACCTGTTGCCATGTTCAGACTCTCCGCATGATGGTACCTTTCCTGTATCATCTCTACTTGCTTGTAGCCCCTGTTCATGTATCATTGTTACCGTCAGCCACCAGCTCTTGTTGATATTCTTCATCATCATTCATATTGCTGTTTATCACTATCGTCCAGTATGATTTGGATATCGCATTCGCAGACGTAATGGAACGTGCTAACCGGTCACTTACAGTCCATACCAGCAACACGAGATGGCCACCTTCAGCACAACCTCAGCCGCACAAAGGAAGGCAGCCTCCCGGCGCACGAAGCCGACACAGAGTATGTGTGCTAACATCCCATACATATCTGCCTCATGCACTTACTAACGTTCGTCGTAGACAAGTGGAACGAGCTCAAGAACCGGGCTGTAGGTTCTACCTTGGTGCAGGCCAAGAAGGACGATCTTGCCCAATACGCCAGTGCAATGCCGGCGCAGCTCTGGAATGACCCTACCTATCGCGGCCAGGTCATAGAAAGGGCTCACCGAAGCTTGGTGAACTCGTGGAGCCCAGAAGAGCTGGACGAGCTCTTCGGAGAAGGATGCAAGTGGGCTCATGCAGAGCTGGTGAGCCGTGCGGAGGTTGAAAGGCTCAAGGAGGCGAGCCAGAACAAACAGCGCGCTCCTAAGCGCAAGGCCGCGGTGCCGGCCGTGAGTGACGCGCCAGAGTCGAAGCGGCGGAGAGAAGAAGTTGATCCCCGGTTTCGTATCGACAGCCTCATCCATCTGGACAAGGAGGAGACCGTGGCTGTTACGAGAAAGAAAAGCAAGAAGGGGAATAAGGAGGTTGAGGATGTTGCTCGCTCTATTATGCAGCTGTTTTGGGAATCCAAGGCGGCTGTCAATGCAGACAAGATTGAAGAGTTCCTGGCTGCGCCACCGCCAACGGTTGCTGCCATCTAGAGCGCGGCTCTACCTACCTAGGCATTCAAGTTCTTGCCTTTGGATGTCCTCCATTGGGAGAGACTCGGTTGATGTTGCGTCGTTCGTACAGTTTTCTTGGCTTTGTAAATAAATGTACAATAGGACTAGCTCTCATCAAAAACAGCTGTACTGTAATCTTGACCAATCATACGCAGTACCCATCAAGTGCGCGCCTCGTCCCGAGCCGTCTGCAGTGGCCTCCAGGCGGGCTCACAGAGAATATCTGCTTGGTATTGTTGTCACGCAACAACCCAAACTTCGCAAAAATAAAACTTAGCATCCTTGGGATCTCCTGTAGAATGTCCCCCGATGTATCTGTCTCCAAGCTTCCTGCAGAGTGCGCACTGTTCTACTCGACGAAGGGCCACCCAAACTACTTCTCCACAAGATAGGCGAACTAAGAAGGCTCATCGAATAACACAATCCTGAACAAAGACATCTATTGCAACACGCGCATCCTGCGCACCCAATCTCGAGGCACCATCGTACCCATCAAACAAGGACACAATAACACTACATTACAACTTCATCCCCAGCGCCTTGTGCACCCTCAGCGCCTGCCTGATGCTCAAATCCAACATGATCTCCTCACTTCCACCCGGAATCGCATAAGCCCTGACATCCCTATACAACCTCTCGACCTTCGCACCCTGTCCACCCCTGCTGTAACTCAGACCACCAAAGATCTGACTCGCCTCTCTCGCGCAGAACTCAAAGGTAGTAGTCGCCTGCGCCTTCAAGCCTGCAATAGCGCCACCAAGCTTAAGCATAGCCTCCATCTCGCCCATCTTCTCGCACTGATAAATCAGATTCTCCAGCCACGAGTACGACGCCTCAATCTGACGCGCCATATGCGCGAGCTTAAGCCGAATGACCGGATGATCGATAAGCTTCTTCCCAAACGTGCGCCTCTTATGCGCATACTTGATGCTCTCCTCATAGCACACCCTCGAGAACCTCAGACACTGAATAATGATGCCAATCCTCTCGTGATTGAAGTTCGTCATGATGACCTTGAACCCTTGGTTCTCCTTGCCGATCAGGTTCTCCACGGGCACCTTGACGTCCTCGAAGGTGACGTAGGTGGTGCCGCTGCTCCAGACGCCCTGGCAGTCCATCTTGCGCGTGGAGACGCCGCCGAAGCTGCGCTCGATCAGCAGCACGCTGACGCCGTTCATGCCGGCGCCGCCGGTGCGCACCGCCGTCGTGAAGTATTCGCTCCAGATGCCGTTGGTGATCCACTTCTTCTCGCCGTTGACGATGTAGTGCTTGCCGTCATCGGAGAGCTTGGCTTCGCAGGTGAGGTTGGCGACGTCGCTGCCGGCGTCTGCGAGGATGTTAGATTGTGTTCGGGAGTGTCTAGCGCGGAATGCGGGGACTGACCTGGCTCCGTGATGGCGAGGCAGATGCGCTTGTCGCCGTTGAGAATCTCGGGGACAATGCGCTCGACCAACGCCTTCTTGCCGTACCGCACGATAGGCGGGCACCCAATGCCGAACCCGCCGAGAAGATTCCACACGAGACCGCCACTGCCAGCGCGCGACAGCTCGTCCGTGATGACCAGCTCGTGGAACAAGTCCCACTTGTCCGGGGAAACCGCCTTCACGGTGTGCTTGGTCAGGTGTGTCGGGTAGTGCACGCCCATCAGGCCAGCCAGGTATCCGCGGTCGCCCATCTGCTTGTAGATGCTGTCGGGCACCTTCTTCGCCTCGTCCCACTCTGTGACGTTGGGCATGATCTCCTCTTCCACCCATTGTCGGATCTCGGCGCGGAGGTCGGCGTGGGACTGGTTGAAGTAGGGGGAGTGGTACTGCACGGTGATCAGTATCGCCGCAATGCTTTGAAAGGAGTGTTCAAGAGCGTACGGATTGGTACCAGGACGGGTCAGCGTATGGTACAAGGTCGCCATATGAGTCGAGAGCCTCTACCGCTTCTTGCGCGGCTGGTCCTGGCATAGGAGCCACAGTGCCCGGGACTGCTTGCGGCACTACAACCTCCTTCTTCTTCTCGGCGGCCGGAGCCGGAGCCGGTGGTGCTGCTGCCTTTGGTTTGCTGTTCAGTGAGCCAACCTGCAGCTGCTTCTGGTACTTCTTCAGGATGGATTCGTTGTGGTATTTCCAGAACTGCTTGGAGGCGTCCTTGCCCGCTACTCGCTGAAGGACTGATGTTGATGTTAATACCGGCGTTCAAGGATAGGCGTAGTATGCTTACTCTTCTTGCCGCCTGGATGCTCGTCCGCGAACTTGGTCAGGTCGTAGACATCCTCGTCGACGATGATCCAGAGGTCCTCTGGCTTGTTGTGCTTCGCAACGTCGTCCTTGGAATATGTTCCAGCCATCTTGAAGCAAATGCAGAATGGGAGATTGATTAGAGAAGGGTGTAGTGAGGAAGGAAGAAAGATGAAGGTGAGAAGATGACAATACAGTCGGCAGCTGATCAGCTTAATAGGTACCCTCGGCGAAAGCGCTTTCACATGTTCGGCATCCGTACACCCCGGACGGGAACTTCTGGGAGAGCCGCAGCGTGGGGCCTGGGGAAGGTGCGTTGCCTCGTGACTTGCCCGACTAAGTTAATCAGTTTGTCAGCATTCCGATTGGTGCTTTGGCACAATAGCGCGTTGTTGGACCAGAGCTAAACGGCGAAATTGAAGCTTTCATGTGTCGAGACCAGCATTCTGAGAATGCCATCCATCTTACTCGCGCCGGACCTCGGCAGCCGGATGCGGTTAGCTCACACGTGCCAACGCTGCTCTTGGATACAACCTTCTGTACGACACGTTGGAAGCTGAACAATACGGCGCGAGCATGGCTAATATCTCCAGTCACGGACGGTTCTATTGCAGTTTCGGTTTGTGCAGCATGTACAGAGAACGTGTGCACTGCTTTCGAGAAACACCAGCCAAGAGTACAGGAGGCTTCTCCGTGCACCAAGCACACTAGACGAAGTGACTGTTTGTAGTTGATTGATGTGGCCAAAGACACGCAGAAGACGCATCTTTTCTTACTTGGAGGCGTCGACAAGCTAGAACAGGAACGAGTGACGTTTGAGATAGCCGAGCCACAACATGGCTGCGATATTCTATGATCCGCTCCCACGGCTACCAACACCACCCACACAAAACATGGCGGGTGGCGAAGTTCATGTCACGAAGGCTTCAGAGTTGAAGGCGTCCGGCGGTCAGACCGAAGGCATGATCAGAATGAGTGCCATCACGGATATGTCGGACCAAATATGTGGAACGCGTGAGTGAATCTCACAATATGGACTGGCGTGGTTAGCTTCTTGATGCCAACGTCGAGCACCAGTTATGGTCGCGAAACCGCATTCGCATTCTGCAGTGCATCATCACGGCAAAGAAGGTAAGTCGTACACTCACGTGCAGATGTGTGTCTGTTGTGCTACTGTCGCTTCCTCGTCAGCAGCGGCTTTGCTCATCCGCCACAGATACCATCGTATATGCTGTCAAGGGCCGTGGAACCATTGTCAGTGGTCCCAATGGCTCAAAGCGGCAGGACCTCAGCCCGGGCGACTTCGCCCTTATCCCGGCATTTACTGAGCACCAAGAGGTCAACGATGGTGAGGAAGAAGTCGTCTGGGTCATCAGTCGCGGTGGGCGGACTCCAATTGTCGAGAACCTCGAAGGATGGGGAAAGAGTTGAAGTAAAGCTGATTGGATATGAAAGACCGCTCGTGGGACATGCTGACTGCAATGGCCGCGGACTTCACGAGTAACGACTTTGGGTATCATCGAGAGCCGAACTTAAATACGCATGATGCAACTGTCAGCATTCAGCAATGAGCCTCCAGT
>JAKLMF010000581.1:0-13026 GCA_022813555.1 Botryosphaeria agaves | reverse complement strand
CGATTTCGCCGACCACCAACAAGCCGATTCTGACGCGTCACGGCTTGTCAGACGCGGACATTGAAGCTTTACCTGTCACTGCCACCGAGGCCTTCAACTCGTTCAGGCACACTTCCTTACCAGAGCGACAAGCCATCGTCAAACGAGCACTCCAGAAGCTCAATGAGAGGAAAGATGAGCTGGCGAGGGAGCTCACAGAGCAGATGGGCCGGCCTATTGCGTACACGGCCAAAGAGATCACAACTGCAGTAGCTCGTGCAGAGTATCTTCTAAAAATCAGCGACGATGCTCTGAGCGACACGCCAGGAGAGCCAGAGGAGGGATACAGGCGGTACATCAAGAAGGTGCCTGTTGGTCCAGTCCTCGTCCTGTTCGCTTGGAATGTGAGTGTATCGACCTCTTTCAATGAACATTTCTAACGCTTCCGGGACAGTATCCGTACTTGATCCTCGTGAATTCCATTGTCCCTGCTCTTCTCTCTGGCAATTCAGTCATCCTAAAGCCTTCGCCACAAACGCCTACAATCGTTGAGCATGTCCATGACATATTCGTCGAGGCCGGCCTTCCTCAGAACGTGATTCAATACTTCCACTGCGGCTCCTTCACACAACTGGAAGCGATAGTGCGGTCGCCTGCCATCAAACTCGTTTGCTTCACCGGCTCGGTTGCAGGAGGACTAGCCGTACAACGCGCTGCAAGCGACAGAGTGGAGGTCCGTGTCGGCTTGGAACTGGGTGGTAAAGATCCGGCTTACATCAGGTCCGACGTCGACGTCAAATGGGCGGCAGCAGAGATTGTGGATGGCTCTGTGTTCAACTCGGGTCAGAGCTGCTGCAGCGTCGAGCGAGTTTATGTCGACGAGGCCATACACGATGATTTCGTTGGTGCTGTGCAGGACGTCTTAAAGGCATACAAGCTGGGTGATCCGTTTGATGAGAGTACACATGTCGGGCCAGTTGTTTCTAAGAGATCTGCGGAGTCTATCCGCTCCCATATCAAGGATGCTCTCGACAAGGGTGCCAAGGACGCTACGCCCGACAACGAGTCTTTCAAGTCACCACCTCCGGACGGCAACTTTGTTGCGCCAACCCTGCTTACGAACGTCACTCACGACATGACTGTGATGACCGAGGAAACTTTTGGACCAGTCATTCCGGTGATGAAGGTGAGGGACGACAAGGAAGCAGTCAGACTCATGAACGACAGTCAGTTCGGTCTTACAGCGAGCATCTGGACGAAGGATGTTGAGACCGGCTACGGCTTGGCGGATGACGTAGAAGCCGGGACTGTCTTCGTCAACCGCTGTGACTACCCTAGCCCGGTAAGTTTATTCGTGTCATCTGGAATCAAGTTCAGACGCTGACAATCATGCAGGATTTAGCATGGGTCGGCTGGAAGGATTCTGGGAAGGGCCAGACGTTGAGTAAATTCGGCTTCGATCAATTCGTGAAGCTGAAGAGTTACCACATCAAGGGTTACCCAGTGTAATCTGTACTACGAGGTAGAGGAGTATGACTCCTCGAAGTATGTACGCATCACTGTGATTATGTTGTACCTGCATATCGCATTGACAGCTGACAGGGTGGACGCAAGGCCGGGACGTGCTCGACGCGTCCTCACCTGACCTACGCGCAGCTGAAACGCTGCGAAGCGTCCCATTGCTCTGGGTGATATCTTCTGCTGCCATCCGACGACACCCATATGAGAGCATAACCCTACCTACAGCCCGCTTGTCGGTCAATCGAGATCCAAAAGCCATCCGTCCGCTGCGCAAGAGGCGATATATTCTGGAACAAAAAGGTTGCGATTGTCTCAATGGCGCGTCCTGCACGCGTTTCATCGCCCCTGAACGTGGAATGCGTAGAACATGCAAGGGCATGTAGTACAAACCCCAAACTCAGCGTCATGCTTAACCGAAGTATCGAGCTTGTCAGCTTCGACATCAGTAATGTCTTTCTCTCGTATCTCAGCTTCTGTTACTCCTGCCGTACTCCGCTCTGTGACTAAGGTTGTGTTTTTGTCTCAAGTTCGTCCATCAATGCTTTGGAACCCGTCAGTGCAATCCTGAAATGTTTTGTGTGAGCCTTGTCAGAGTCATGTTTTATGCTGAAGCACTTCGTTTCCGGCTGTGCATCCCCACCTCCGAAGAATGCATAGATCAACGTTTTAACACCACCTGAACGCAAGGAATGAGAGCACTATCGCGTGGCAACTCATGAGACTGGGAATTCTGCAATTTCCTGTCAAGGCATCTTCCGTCGCTGAGCTCATGAAATTCCTTGAATCCTGATATATACACGAGGAGCTCCATCCACCGAAAGATTCTCCTTCAGCCAACTTGGACAATCGTTGTTTGTCACAAAGTGGTGTTTCCACTAATCGACCTCGTTTTGCATATACTGTACTATCCAGTCCATTCATTTAGTCCGAGCAAGCGTGCATTGTGTTGTTTTCATCCTCTCGCCGAACCAAAGACCTACCGAACATTTCCTCATCGTGTTTAGTTACCCTGTCTCTATCACCTGAACCATGCCTTTCCTCAAGCAAATCCAAAAGCGCCTCATTTATCTGCTCTCCTGCTGCAACGAACCCGAACGACCACTACAGATTGTAAGACACAGCTGCTAGCAAACCCAGCCGTGACCCTTATTAATACGGATTCCGATAGGGTCCTCCTACAGACTTTCGCCGGGAGGATATCCGCATAGAAGGTCTCACCGAGGCACAGTAAGTAACCCCGTCTCTATCTCCTCTCGCTAGTAACACGGTAAATCTGAATTCGGACTGCACGCCAAACTTACTCGTCGAGAACCTTCAGACACAACTTCTACACGCATTGGTATTATCTATCAGCACGCACTAACAACAACAGACAAACCTTCATCCGCGAAAAAGCCATCGCAGACGCCACCCGCCTCTTCGACGGTCACGCCATCTCTCCCCTCCCCTCTCCCACCTCCCCTCCACCTGCAAGCACTGACGACTTCCCCGAGCATGCCCACCGCCGCTCCATCAAACAACGCATCGGCTCCTTCCTACCGTGCGGGTACCACCCGGTCTATACTGATACTGAGCTCAGTGGGAGCACGGTGATGCTGCGAGATCAGAGCGGCAAGGGTGGGTTTGAGGAGCAGGGTGTGGAGGGGGGTTTCAGTCAGTCGGGGGATGATGTTACACTTGGAGGGAGTGAGGTGTTTGGATCTGAGAAGGATGTTGCGGTGAAGTTGTAGGTCAAGGGTCTGGTGAGTCGGGGCATCAATGTCAGACAGAGCAAAGAGAGGGGTCAGTAAATAGTATTAGTACGCGCAAGAATGTACGAGCATTTGGTGGCAGCTATCATGTATACAATGCGCGATATGTTGACCCTCAGCTGTGGATCTCTCAACTGTAATGTATACATCTATCGTCCTTTCTCAGAGGACTGCAAGACGTCTTCAAGACGACCTTCCACTGCTTCCATGTGCCACATATACACACCCACACCGTAACATTACATTTCCTGTACAGTAGTACATACACTACACTCATCTTGGCCTGAGCAACACGAACAGTATACCCATGAACGCCGCACCCGCGGCAGCTCCCTCCAACGCGGCCGTGGTCACGTCCACCTTGCGGACCGAGATGTAGTGCTCGCTGAAAAGATCGCGGACGTACGACCTGAGCTTTTCCCACAAGGCTTTCCAGTTGTCCAACCGCTTCGGCTCGTGACTGATGGGCACATCTGCCTGAGCTTCATGAGGCGGTTCGGACGATGCGGTGATTGGCACCGCCTCGACCGTTGCTGCTTCGGCCGCTACTGCTTCAGCCGGTATAGATTCCGTGCTGGCCGCCGTGGCCTTCTCAATGCTCTCCAAGGACGTATTGACCGGCTCAACCACGGCGTCAATCGCGGCCTCGATCTCCGCCTGCGCAGGTGGGCCGGTCGTCACAGCCGCCACCGCAGCAGGCGCAACACTCTCAGGCGCTGCCTCCCGCTCGACCGCCACTTCGGAGGACAGCCTGGCTCCCTGCTCACCCACCACCCCCGCCGCCCTCCCACTCTTCTCATCCAATGTCCTCTTAATCTCCTTCACCAACCTCCGCCTCCTCCACGGCTCAATAAGCACCAAACTCGCCAACAGCAACGCGATATTAAACCCCATCAGCCCAAACGTAACCCACGTGCTATTCCTTCTAATCGTGTCGCTCCAGATCTGCTCCTCATGATACTGCGCTCTTTCCCTCTTCTCCAGCCTTGTCCTTGCCTCCTCCAGCTTCTGCTCCGCCGCCGACAAGCTGTCTTTGGCCGCCTGCACCGCCCGCTCATTGATATGCTCCGACCGGATCAGCGACATGTAGCGCTCCAGGTCGGCGGCGGCCCACGAGTGCTTGCGCTCGAGCAGGCCGACGACTTCTTTCTGCGAGGAGGCCTGCTGCGCGAGCGCGGACTCGTAGGCGGTCTTGGCGGTGTTGACGGAGGCGTGCAGGGACTTGACGAGGTGTTCTTGCTCTTTGATCTCGCGGCGTAGGGACTCGATGCCGGAGTAGTCGGTGCCGGTGTAGTTGTTCACGCGTTGGCTGGCGACTGCTAGTTTGGATTGGAATTCATCCATGAAGGTGGAGAATTGTTTGGACATTTGCCAGCGCTGGCCTTCGCGGTGCGAGGGGAGCTGGTCGTCTGGGACTGCGGCGACTTCGGGAGTCGCAGGTTTTGTGGGGTCAGGTGGGGGAGTTGCTGGGGATGTCTCAGGCGCAGGAGTACCGGATGGTGCGTCTGGCACGGGAGTAGCAGACGGAGTGTCAGGCGGAGGTTGTCTTTCAGGTCCTGAGCGTTCTGTTCCCTAGAGGTATCAGTCTACGAAGTTTCAGAGCCATGAGCGTCTGCAATGCAATGCTGAGTCTCGCTGGCGTGACCGCAGTGCTTCGAATGTCGAATACCCACCTAAAACAATCCTGATCCTTTCTTCTGGATCTGTGGGCCGAGGAGGATCATCGCGAAACCTGGAAGGGCTTGCTGAGAAGAATCGAGCAGGCGGTGTGTTCAATGGTTCTTTAGGGTCAGTCGAAGCTCTCCTGCCCTCCCTCATAAGGGAAAAGGCTCGAACCGGACCATGAACGCATGGTGGTGGCCTCGATAGCCGCTCTAGCGGAGCCGCAAACGATCTTTTGCAGCCTGATAGCGGGCCTATAGGTGTGGCATGTTCGAGTATTGACCGCGAGACCCGTTGTATCAGCGGTCGCATTTCTCTGTCAAGGAATGCGGTGCAAAAGAGGGACAAGCAGTCATCTGCAACCAGTCAAGTTCGGCGTTGTCGGCGGCCCTGGCTCCGGATCATCCCGCTCGAAGCTCTGCTGCCCTATTGCGTATGCGGCTCTACTCAACGAACTGTCGTTCCGCTGTCATTTAAGTGGGCTGTTTTTGTATATTATATTTTCAAACTTTGCATATCAATAGTCCATCTTCAGAGTCCTCCTCATTCTTTGTTTCGGCAAAATTCTTTTTCCTCTACTGTTCTCACCTCTCTCTTCCACTTTTCAAAATGTCGTCTTCAGACCTTCCTTTCATGAAGACAAACCCGAAGTTCATCTTCTTTACAGATTTTGACGGAACGATTACATTACAGGACAGTAAGTAGCTATCTATCATTTGCCGTTCACGATGAAGGTTCTGTTTGACCTCTGGATCACTTGTATCGTCGTCCTAGGGAACAATGTCCACTACATGCTAGAGTATGTAGGCTGAAATATTCTAGGCAATGATTACATGGTATTTTCTTTTGGGGAGAAACCCAGCGATCCGCGCTGATATGCGGGCAGACCGACAACATCGGCTTTGGCGCAGAGAAGCGGAAGCAGGGCAACAAAGATGTTCTCGAAGGTCGAATGGATTTCAGGTAAAAAGCGCCAAGCTTATGGTATTGTTGTTTGCAGCTCACACTCAATTTTAGAGACTCCTTCAAGGAGATGATGGATAGCGTCGCCAAGCCTTATCCAGAATGCATTGACTTCCTGGTGAAGAACATCAAGCTTGACCCACGTTTCAACGAATTCTTCAAGTGGGCAAGAGAAAACAACATCCCAGTTGTCGTGCTCTCTTCTGGCATGGAACCCATTATAAAAGCGCTCCTGGCCTCGCTCGTTGAGCCGGACTCAGAGAATCTGCACGTGATAGGCAATTCCGTACATGCGCGACCTGGGAAGAAGATGGAAGAGGAGGGCGGCTGGGAGCTTGTGTTCCATGACGACAGGTTGGAAGTCCAGCTGCCTCGCGACATTGCAAATAGACCAAGCTGACTCTTCTTGAAGCGGCTTCGGTCATGACAAGTCCCTGACCATACGACCCTATGCGAACCTACCAGAGGATCAAAGACCGACCCTTTTCTATGCTGGTGATGGTGTGTCCGATCTTTCGGCTGCTCGAGAAACGGATCTGCTGTTTGCGAAGAAGGGCAAAGGTAGGTGGTTCAAGTAGAGGCTGTCGTCAACGTCTTCGCTGACTTGAGCCGCAGACCTCGTGACCTACTGTGTCAAGGAGGATATTCCATTTACGATCTTTGAAGATTGGAAAGACATCATGAGCGAAACTCAGGAGATAGTGTAAGTCATCACTCTACAGATTCAGGAATAATCTCTGATTGCATTGTCGCAGAGCTGGCAAGAAGAGCGTGAAGGAAGCCGCCAAGGAGGGCTACGAGCTCTACAAATCCGGCCAAGCTGGCATAACTGTTGTCCATGAGGAGGAGACGGTCAAGTGATTTTACGGAGTTTGACGCTCTCAGTTCCATCGTGATTGCTCGGTTGTGTCGAAAAGGAACATTAAGTTCTGGATGACTTTGGTACACGGAGTACATTTAGACATGGCAAACAGCGAGGTACTACTATAGACTATACACATAGAATGCAACAAGTGTAATGCACAAGACACAGTTTTGTAAATTACAATGATGGTCATCAGGGAGGGAAATGGGTGACCGTCAAACAAACCATGCAAACACGACCTCCAAAGTCCACCTCCAAACTCGCAGCCGCAGTACAAGCCCGCATCCACCGATACCCACCATGCCGCTCCAAATATTACCTAGGCTCCTACGGCCACTCACTTCGTTCACATCATCCCGCGCCACAGCCATTGTCCGCCTACCACTCCCCCCAACCCGCTCCTTCACCGCAACCGCTCCCCGAGATGCAACATTCAACCAAGTCCGCCGCGGCTGTCGCGTGGAGCAGAGAGCGCGCAAACCCACGTCGCCAGCGCTGGTAGATAG
The DNA here is from genome assembly GCA_022813555.1 of Botryosphaeria agaves. NCBI lineage: Eukaryota > Fungi > Ascomycota > Dothideomycetes > Botryosphaeriales > Botryosphaeriaceae > Botryosphaeria > Botryosphaeria agaves. Next base: position 5,779 of record JAKLMF010000581.1, on the reverse strand, counting down.
GCCTGAGATGAAGGGCGTATGTCTAAAGGTGGGAACAACGAAGCCGAAGAAGCCGAATTCGGGGGAGAGGAAGATTGCGAGGGTTAGGCTGAGTAGTGGACGGGTTATCACGGCGTATATTCCTGGAGAAGGTGCGTGAGGGATGATGTGATGAAGAGGGATCGTCGGCTATGGGTGGATAGGGCTGTGGATGGGTGAGGACGGAGCATCGGCTGATGAAGTGGCCAGGTCACAATGTGCAGCAGCATTCGGTAGTAATGGTCAGAGGTGGACGGTCGCAGGATTGTCCTGGTGTGAGGTATCACTTGGTCAGAGGAGCTATGGATTTGGTGAGTTAGCTCCAGCGGGCGCGCTTGTACTGTGCACATATGCTGACGTGTGTGCAGGGTGGTGTAGGAAACAGGATCACGTCGCGGTCAAAATATGGCACGAAGAAGCCGAAGGCAGCTTGATCTTGCGGGCGGCTGTTTGTTTACGATGTATAAATACCATTGCATGGGCGGCGTCCGACGGTAAGAGTGGATACGCCCGAGAAGGGCGTGGATATCACGTGTTGGGTATGCATAGAGACATTCGAGAGCTATTTTGCTGCTCTGGGATGCTAAAGAAGGTAGTGCGGCTCACGGGCATCGGACTGCTCCGTCTTGCCACTCAGCAAAACGAGTATGCTTGACTTCAGTGTGCCATACATTTCTGTTAAGTGTTCCACCCATGTCTCCTCTCTTCGCTCTCATACGACAACTCGAACCATTTCGCGTAGTCCTTCATTTTACAGCTCATCTTCATCTGTCCCATGCATACCACACCCATCGGCTTTCGAGATCAGGTTATAGAAGAGCCTAGCTGGAATTATGCATTGAGTTTTCCTCTACCTGGATTCGTTAACGCTGGGTCTTGCATCCCAGTTTCATATCATGGTCTTCCGAATTGTATCATTGTTTTGATCTTGTTGCTGGTGAACCCAAGCACGTGTCTTGCTATGCTGGCACCTTACTTGTCCACACCGAAATGGTCGAGTCACAATACCGGCATACTGGAAGTCAAAGTGACATTCGTCCACAAAATCATTGCTGCTCTCCTAGCCAAAAGTTCGTGAGAATAGCGTTCTCAAAGCAGTTTCATCTCACAAATACGACTATCGTTTTCCACACCCCTTGATAAAGATAGATATCCCAAGAAGATCCTGGCCCTTGCACATTAGTTCTGGAACAGTCGTCTGTTGTCAGTGATCGACCAGACAACTCACTGCGGGAATTGATACCATCGCTGGAGCACATTTCGCAAGGCAGGCTGAACCATCTCCAGCGAACCAAGCTCAAACGAGAACCAATGCATCTAGAATTCGGAGAGCCCTGAAGTCAAAATCGGTAGGCAGGAGCGTATCGCTCTCCTGGCTCCGTCTTTCTCCTCACCGTCGCCGCCATCTCCAAGTGGCCTCGATAAGATGGCAACACTACATATACAAACACGCCTGCACCGCCTTCGACTGGTCAAATCGAAGTCAAGGGGAAACAGCCCGGTTTGATGTTGAGAAATTACAAATCAGCCGGTACACGCGGATGACAATGGCACCCGAACTCAGCCGAGGATAATTGCAACAATTCATAGGTCTGCATCAAGAATTTTGACTACGATATCAAGGAGGAGAGGAAAGATGAATAAGAAGGCGACAAAAACTAGGACAATGTACTCTTCCTTACATTGGCGACGGAGACAAGTGGGTGCTGCAACGCACATGTTGCCTTGCCTTGCACATCTGTCCGAATTGGAACGTCAGCTGTTCGCCTTGCCTTCCCTTGTATGTCTACCTAACGGGGTCATAGTACCCCTCCGAGCACCACTCATTGAAGCCAAGCAGGACTGCGACGTCACCGGAGTTCGACATCAGGTCCAGACAGTCGCGCGGTATGTTCTCGGATATTCCAGCAGCTCTTGCAGCACGCGCCGCAGTCAACGTCGCGACCGGCGTCGCAGCCACGATCACGATCGCAGCAGCGGTCAACATCGCGACGGGTGCCGCAGCCAAAATCGCGACTGCCGCCGCAGTCAACAGATTCAGGATCTCTCGCCAACCATCATAGGGAGATTTTGATCACCATTGTCCTTGATAGACGAGGAACATCGCTAGGGACAAGTGCGGAACAACAGTTCGCACTGCTGATGACGATTATTGTTGCCTGCCACACATCCTTGAGGACAGCCGTTTAGCGGTTGGAGAGCTAGCCGTCACCGACTCTGTGACACAAGGCGAAAGCCCAATGGCCTCACCACTCTCAACGGACCTGATGGGTCCATCTGCGTGGGCGACTTGGTACGCAAGTCATGCCAATGTATAGCGTAACATTAGCGGGGACTCGTCCGTCCTATTTTTAAATTGCAAATGTCGGCCAAGCAGCGCACGTTAATGAGAGAAATGCTTGGATACGAATGTTTCATACGAAAGAGATGAGGAATGCATACGAGAGGGATCGAACTTGCATACGAAGGGTATAAAGAGCGCTAAGCTAGATCCTTGAGGTGCTGCTTGTACCGTGTCTGCCACTTATCAAAGCACAGTATTGCTCAGGATGTATGAAAGCGGAAGACGATGGTCGTCCTCAGAGTCACCGAGTGGCACGAGCGACAAAGCCAGCATAAAATCTCCAACCTCATCTACCAAGCCCAGCAGCTATGACCACCAAGCGAAGCTCTTCGAAAACGTCTGCCGCTCCCGGCTTGCCGCTCCGATAGTGTAGGCATGTAATCCAGTGTGTGTGGTAGCGTGAATGCAGCTTGCGTAATCTATCTGAAACTCAGACAGTATGGCTACCATGTAGTAACTAGTCTGTCCCTGTCGTAAGTCATCGATGAATGTCGTGCATATCGGTCGAGGGTGGTAATCACGAGAGTCGAGATTTGGCTATGTGCGTGAGTGACGCAGGACAGTCCGGTCCCCCTCTAGATGGCCGTGACTTTTTTGCTTTTGTGATCATGGTAACACTCCGTGTTCGTATCCTGTACCACGTCTACAACCGAAACCAGACATGAAGCCAAGTCCATGCAGCCACATCCTCGTGGTTCACGGGCCGGTCACCACACCACAACGGTCCGTCACATAGCTTTGGAGAAGCCGCGAGCGCGGCTGTTTCTCCGGAAAGATCCATGCTTGACAGATCACTCATTGGCGTTGACTTGGCTGATGTACCTGTGCGTCTCAGTGCGTCATGTGCTGCATACATCCGGATGATATACGAGCAGGTAGCAACCAAGGATAAAGAGTGAGCATGCTCCCTCGCAATAAGGCTTCCAAGAGCTTTCAACCACAAAGAGGCTTTCTCTCGCAAATCTCTCTCGCTCTGGCTCATTGAGTGGAACTTACGTCCAAAACGAACCCAAAACCATGCTTTCCTTTACTCAAGTTGCATGTACGGTCTTGCTGGGGCTGAGGTGAGTGCATCTCCCAGTCACTGCGTAACTGTTCTCACTCAGGATGGATAGTACCCTCGTGGCAGCAGCTCCAGAGCCCAAACACGATCGCCCTTCCAAGACGACCATTCGTCCCTCGTAAGTTACGCTCACGTGTCTCTAAAGTTAGCCATCTACTAACAAGCTGAACAGACCTACACCGACAAACGACTGCCCAGCCTCGACACCTTTCACAACAATCAGCCTGACAAGCTACTATACAACCTACACGACCGTCGTCACAGGCTACACCACCGAAACCCACACGACCGTCGCCACACTCCCACGCAGCTGCCCATCCTACGTGACCGAAGTGGACTCCCCACCGCCATGGACGACCTGCGCCTTTGACACCTCGACCTGCATCAGGATTCTCTGCCTCGAGATCAGGACCAGAACGAACACCTGTCCGCCCGCGACCACTGACCCGTGCTGCACGCGCACCGCTGTGGATACGCTGTATCAGGACTGCCCGAGAAGCTGCCCAACGGGGTGCGCGACGTCTTGGACGACCGTTGATCCGTCGTGCCCGCCGACGCCGGAACCGCCACTACCGCTGCCGGCTATGACGGCTGCTTGAGAGGGTCAGGACCAACCTAAGCGGGTGTGGATGGTTGTTGCGGATGGTGATTTCCAGCGTCACTGATGGCTCAATTGCTGCTTCCTCGATATACACTACGAGAGACTGCTCAAGCGGAAAATGTTAGCGTCTTTCGCGTATGAGATCAAGTAATTCCCATAGTCGCTCTATCGCTGAAGGAAACTCTAATCGAAGAAGATGCACGTGAGGTGATTTGCTCCGTTCCGCTGGCCAAAAAGATTGGTAGATGCCAAGCCAGTAGCAACAGCAAATAGTCTGTGTTCGAGTTTGTCGTCCAATGGCCGTCGGAAGCAAGCGAATGAAGCTCATTTTAGTGCTCTGGGGAACACGGTTGTAGCCGTGCACATTGCGGGGAGGGAACTATATTTAGCATCGGGTAGAGAGCTCGTGTCCCTTGCATGATCTTCCTTGATCTTCCTGGGGGATGGTCAATGGCGCTAGGGTAGGTTGGGAGGCATTCCCGCTCACTGGCGATCAGCCAAGATGTCGTGCAGGCCTATCACGCAACAGTAAACGGGTTTTATGTCAATATTGATTAACTATCTGAACCTCATATGCGCTCCTGGCTTATCAAGCTACCACAAACCTGATTCCGCTCAGGATACAAGTGCTTTGAGTCCGGACATCAATTCTAACACTGACTTTCTGCTGTCCAACTCCAAGTATCACTAGGTGATCTAAAGAAAAATGCGTGCTATTCTGCAGGTTGTTCTCCTTGCAGCGGCACTATGCTTCAAGTGAGGCTGCCACTGCAAACCTCGATCTCAGCAAGCTGACCTTTCCATAGCGTCACAGGTGCCGCCAAATGCCCCTGCTTCACAGCAACAGTAACCACTACAGACCCGGCCTGCCCCGAGTTTAACCCACCAGAAGGTTGCTTCCGGCCCGCTTGCGTCCGGTTGTTCCAGACGACTATCCCGGGTCCAAACAAGCGCTGTCCCACTACACCGACAATCACTTCTTGTATGTCCTCGAAGACGCCAGCATGATCATTCAGAACCCCGGCTAATCGTCTTAAAGATCTTCCCTGCGTAACAGCCTGTGTAGGCGTAAGTTTGAGTCGCGCAATGATCGATCTGTGAAAGGACACGACTGAGCGACTCCGTAGGGCTGCTCGAATTTTACCGAAACCGTCACAGCTAGGACGAGCTGTATACGCAAAACAAAGGCGGCGGAGCCAGCGCCGGCGACGGATCTACCCGTAGCTTGATGTGGCAGGAAGCCGTGCTGGCGACTTTGCTGCGTTGGAAGGGTGGAGTGTGCCATTTAGCAGGTCGTACGTACGTTGTGATTTGATATGATGGGTAGGCTGCGAGAGAAGTTGAACCAACGTATGGAGGGTTGTTGTGCCCGTGTATTGCGTATTGGTGCTTCTCGTTTTGCTCTCGACGGTTCAATGTATAGTCAAAATTTAGACAGCGAAATAACTAGAGACAATCTTTCCTCGTGACTCGCAGTTCAAGTCTCGAAGGCCCGATACTGATTGTTGATGTCCCGGATCAATGACTCCACTGACGAGCCTTGATCACATTGCTTCCACTCGCCTCCGTCCCTCATGCATCTAGTCTGGTTGTTCATCCGCACAGTGCAGCTTATCGTCACATTTGCCTTCGCGCTTCTCTCGAAGCTATCCCGCAATAAATCAAGCGCGTATGAGCCATCATCCCTGCTGACGCACTGGTTGAGCTTGGTAAAGTCGATGCCATGCTCTAGCGCGCAGTCCTGGACCAGGTC
>JAKLMF010000580.1:0-13033 GCA_022813555.1 Botryosphaeria agaves | reverse complement strand
GGACAGGATGGCGCAGGCTCGGGTAGGTTTATGTAGATAAGTTCGTGCGGGGTTGGAGCTGACGATGGAGGTGCTTGTGGGGAGGCAGCTGCTGGTCTTGGGGTATGGAGAAGCGCAAGCCTTGCAGTGGTTGGGTTTCGGGCATGTCCTCCATTTCGCATGGAATGGGTCACAATAGAGCTTTAGATGCTCAAGCAGGCCATAGTGTGATATGCATTTGCAACAGGGTATCCTGTTTTCTCTCGCCATTGGTTCATGGTCGCAGTTGCGTGGACCAGATCTGAGGTTCAGAAGGCACTATCTGTGGATTACTGGAAGCTGGAGCCTCTCATCAATCTAGGCTGAATACATGTTGGTCGTTCATCTCCTAACGATACTACAATTCCATCAACAGAGCCTGTGCGTTCGATCGGTACACAGACCCTTTGAGTACGTCATCCAGGGTGCCAGCGAGCCAAAAGACTTTCACGTGGGAGAGTCGCGTGGACGTTACCTAGGTACCTACAATCTCCGCCTCGATCACAACCATGAACCGCGACAACACGATGCGGAGGACACTCTGAGTGCTTCAAAGATGATTTTGACACGGCGGTGCGCGGCGACGCGGTATGCATCAATCTCGCGAGCGAGCAGAGCGCGCTCTTCACGTTCACCGTATAAGGCATGCTTCAGCACTACCGCGTCCCGACAAAAGGACCCACGTCTCGACGACGGAAAAGAGCCGAAAGTCGACAGTAATGGGCGTGAAATTATAGACGAATACGCCATTCTGCGTGACGAGTATCAGACGCCAAAGAACCCCATCATCTTGGCTCATGGCTTGCTCGGCTTCGAAGAGTTGCACGTCGCTGGGCCGATGCTGCCAGGCCTGAAGTACTGGCGCGGCATCACTGATGCCCTCGAGAAGAAGAACATCGAGGTCATTGTCACCGCCGTGCCTGCATCTGGGTCTCTCGAGGCGAGAGCGGCGAAGCTGGCTGAAATCATTGCGCAAAGAGCTCAGGGGAAAAGTGTCAACATCATTGCGTGAGTCTCGTAACTCTACCTGCTACGGATTTCCTGCTTACTGTGACCATAGGCATAGTATGGTAAATCCATGACGAACTGCACTGGACGTATGGCTGTAACTTACCACGAATTAGGGGTAGGAATTGTCCTCTAAAGATCAAAGGCGCTCCAGCTGACGGGGCTCGTCAGCGGCCTTGATTCTCGCTACATGATCTCTCAGCTCAAGCCGCCGAATGTCAAGGTTCTCTCCTTGACTACAATCGCGACACCGCACAGGGGCTCGGCATTTGCGGACTACATGTTCGACCGTATTGGCCGTAAAGCTCTCCTTTCGTATGTTCAGAGATGCCACGGCTGAATCATTGAACAGCTATTTACCTGCCCAGCCTGTACAAGATCCTTAAATTCTTCGGATTGGAAACGGGCGCGTTTTCGCAGTTGACGAGGAAGTACATGGCAGAAAATTTCAACCCCAAAACCCCTGATCTAGAGGGTGTCCGGTCTGTCCACGCTGATCCATCCGTCTTTTGACGGCATTAGTGTTGATGGATTGACAGATATTACTCTTACGGCGCTTCCTTGGAACCAACCCGTATGTCTGTGTTCCGCCCATCGCATAACATCATCAAGAAGCTTGAGGGCGCGCCAAACGACGGCCTTGTCAGGTGAGTGACATTATGTCCTCGTGGCTGACAGCGGCCGCACTCCCCAACTGACCAGAACCTAGTGTTCCGAGCAGTCAGTGGGGAACATATAAGGGGACCCTCGTGAGCGTCAGCCATCTTGACCTGATCAACTGGACGAACCGGCTCAAGTGGTACATCTGGACGCTCACGGGCAGCAAACAGAAGTAAGTTGGGAATTATCCATCCGAAACTTGTAGCTAATGCTAGCGACAGCTTCAACGCCATAGCATTTTATCTCGACATATGCGGTACGTGGTAACATCTCTGGGTATCGTTCCACTTGGATAACTGACTCATTACAGATATGCTAGCTAAAGAGGGCTTGTAGAGTTTCTACTCAATCAACGTCCAGATACAGGCAAAGGTCATTGGCAGGACAGGCTCTGTAAGGAAGCATTCAGGGAGGACCCACTCGGCGTTAGGGGTCACCGTATCTATATAGAATCTCGGTACCATCCAAAGATCTTGAATTATTATGTTGTACATTTGTGTGTTGGTGATCAAGCAACGCCAATCAACGCGAGCCGCAACTCCTTCGAGGGGAGCGCGACATCAGCGTCACATCCAACGTTTCAACTCGTATCAACCCTTCTGTTCAGGAACGTGTCTTCGGATATGTCGGATGCCTGAGACAAGCTTCGGATTCGTCCGCACCTACCCATGATGCAAACGACCCTGGGAGACGGGACACTTACGAGGCCCGGCAGTGGCAGTGCACCCAGTGAATCTCACCACCTGCAGCATCGAATGCCCAGAAAGGCTCCGCTTAAAACTCACTTTGACTAGGCTCTACAGCCGTAAATCTACAATGCTTCCAAGCCTTCCAGACAATTCTACCTGTCTGCATCCTACCGTCGTCGTCGTCGAAGGAGTACCCTCCTAGCCCGCCATCACCACCACCTCCACATTCGCAAGACGAACATGCACGTCCAAATCCAGCTCGACCGGCCGCACGCGGCCTACACCAACCTCGACGTGATGTCGGGAAGAGTGGTGCTGCGCAACCCGAGCAATGCGAGCGTCAACTCGGTGGTCGTGAAGCTGGAGGGCGAGAGCAGGACAAGGCTCGTCGCGCCGCCGCGCACGGGGTACAACGAGCGGCCGAAGCCGGTGCTGGAGGTGCATAAGGTGAGCAAGAGAGAGGTTCTGTGCGCATGGGCAGGAACGGTGATGCATCGTGTGTGTGTGATGCCGTGGGGAGAATTATGGGGGAGCGGCTGGGCGGGTGTGGAGGGATGCAGACGGGGCACGGGGAGTGAGATGAAGGAGAGAGGCTGACAAGTGCGAGGTGTGGTGTAGCTGCTGTACCGGGTCAAGACGGTGTTTCCGACGGAGGGCATGGGGGTGGAGGCGAGGAGGGCGAGCAGTTATACGCTGAATGTGGGACAGCATGAGTTCTCGTTTGAGTTCAAGGTTGGTCTCCTAGCCGTTCTTATCGTGTACAATGGGGGCGCTCTGGATGGACGGATAGATGGATGGGTGGGTGGATTGGCACTGAAAGCCGTGCTGACGATGGATCTCAGCTCCCTTTCAACAATGCGTGTACAGCTACCAACAGTCTTACGACGAACATGAGCTTTTCCGGTCTGGGCGTTGAGATAGCAAAGACGCCCACGCGACACGTCAAGGCGACTCTACCGCCGTCGATGAATTTCCCGGGTGAGGCGGAGATCAGGTACTATGTCAAGGTGACGGTCAATCGTCCTCAGCTTTTCAGAGAGAACCCTCGTCATGTAAGTCAAAGCCTTCTTCGTCTAGCCAGCTGTGTGTTCCACAGCAAAGGGTTTCGTCTTTATGGCGTTACTGTTCTGGCCCCATCCGGTTCCAGTCATTTCACCGCTCAAGTTCCAAGTTCGTAAGAATACGGGCATGCTTTGCGTCTGTTCCTTCGCCTGCTATGTGTAGCTGTAGACTGTTTCAGCCTGTGCTCCATGCGGACGCGCCCAGTCAAATGGAATTGTCACACATCACAATCACCCAAGAGCGCCTCAACACGGTAGCTAATGAGTGACGAAATTTGCACTACCTTCAACCCTTTCATCCAAAACTCGCCGTCTTCTTATTTACACAATTTGCCGAACCAAGCTGCGGTTTATATCGTTGATACTGATATTGTTTAGTGGATCCACTTCAACTTCGTCCCAATAGAACCTCCAAGACCCGTCATGAACGGGGAGGCCTACGCGCGGCGGCAACACCAATTTGGGCCTGTCGCTGCCAACGACGGCAGAAAGAAGAACATGTTTGATCTCTTTTCGAGAAAGGAAGCAACACCAGAACCTCCGCCAACTCAACAACCCCTATCCCCTCGCTTCAACATAGACGCTCGACTACCAAATCCCGCTATTCTCACGTGCGGCCAAGACCTTCCCCTACGCATAGTCGTAAAGCAGGCCAGCGAACGCACAGAACCGGTTTATCTGCAGATGTTACAGGTCGAGCTGAGTGGATACACCGAAGTCCGCGCGCACGACATCATGCGGACGGAGTCGACTAGCTGGATCATAACCAGCATGAGCAACCTCAGCATACCACTGGGTTCGCCTTCAGATGTCGACGGGACAGAAACCGAGATCAGCAAAGAATTCTGGTACAAACACCCACTACCAAACACCGTCGCCCCCACATTCGTAACTTGCAACATCTCGCGGCGGTACGAGCTCGAAGTGCGCATCGGGCTGAGCTACGGCTCGTCGTATCAAGGCAAGGTAAGCCAACGACCGCGGACCTATCCTCCACCATCTGCCATCTGATTCAACAACACTGACTCCTGATTACAGGGCCAACTAGCCATCCTCCCCCTCCGCCTGCCCGTAAAAGTCTACTCCGGCATCGCGCCTCCCCCCGCCCTCCTCCAAGCCATGCACTCCGCCACCTCTCCCCCCCGCAAACCCGTCCCGCCTCCCCGCCCCTCCTCCGCAGGCCTCGACTACGCCGGCGGCATACCGCCCACGCCCATCGACCCCCAGTCAGTCCACAACTACTTCCCGCCGCCGCAGCAGGGCACGGTGATGTATGGGGGCGCCGAGGGAGGGGAGTACGAGGATGCGCCGCCGAGCTACGAGGATGCGGTTGCGGAGGAGCTGCCGCCGGTGGATGGGCCCCGGCCGGATTATGCGCCGCCGCCGCCGAGTGTGGAGGGGTTGGGTGGGGAGAAGAGATGATGATGGAGGTGATGGATTGGTTTGACTGTGCATTGGGAGCGGGGATTGGCTTGGGTGTGTGCTTCTGGGTGTTCGGTGGAAGCTTGGTTCTTCTCGTACGACATGGCTTGTTTCGACTTCGATCTTTCAAGTCGCAATGAATGGGTTGGGCATCACTTGGCGTTATTGATGGGATTGTCCGAAGGGATGGGGATGGTCAGCAGCGTGCTACAGTTCCAGCAGAATTTGATTGTCCTGCCTCTCTAATTTTCTAAGAGCAGACATCTTCACTTCTTGCCGTGGTGGTCAGGCGGACGAGCACGAGCACGAGCACTAATACAACTGTCAAATGCGGTCTTTGAATCGGAGCAGTCGATATGTCCTCGGCCTTTGAAACAACCCGTCGGCTATGAAGCGGCAAGCCGATCGTGCCCTTCGGCTTTCTGGCCGTGGACGGACCCTGACCCCACCAGTGACATCTGACTGCCCCGCCTTGTGTATTTATGTACGCCTCAGCCGCATGTGGCAGTTTTGGCAAATGTTCGTATGCACACAACTTGTTATTGCCTAGATACAGAAGCCTTTTGCAGAGCACTGAACTAGCAATTGAATGGGCATATAGCTCGGAAGCTCATATCTAACATCTCCAAGAAACTCTAGCTACTCCATCCACATTTACTCATATCACCAACCACAACACCATGAACATCCTCATCACCGGCGCTTCCGGCTTCATCGGCCAAGAGCTCGCCGCCGCCCTGCTAGACTCGGACCCCAACATCCACCTCACTCTCACGGACGTCGTACCTCCGCAGCTCCACAAATCCGCCCAGAAGCACTCCTCCCGGATCACGCGCACCCAAGCGGACCTCACCTCCCCCTCCGCCGTGCAATCTCTCCTCCAGCCCTCCTTCGATGCCGTCTACCTCCTCCACGGCATAATGTCCGGCGGCGCAGAATCCAACCTCGATCTCGGCCTGCGCGTCAACCTCGACTCCACCCGCCTCGTCCTCGACACCCTCCGGTCCACCCACCCCGGCACAAAAGTCATCTTCACCTCCTCGCTCGCCGTCTACGGTCCCCCCTCTGCCCCGGGCGAAGTCTACAGCGAAGCCACGGCGCCGCTGCCGCAGAGCTCGTACGGCGCGCAGAAACTCATGGTCGAGGTTTTGCTGGGTGACTACGCGCGACGCGGGCTGCTGGACGCGCGCGTCGTGCGGCTGCCGACCGTGATCGTGAGGCCCGGGGCGCCGAGCGCGGCGGCGAGTAGTTTCGCCAGCGGCATCGTGAGGGAGAGTTTGAAGGGGGAGCAGAATATCTTGCCGGTCAGGAGGGATCTGGAGAATTGGGTGTGCTCGCCGCGAACCGTGGTCCGGAATCTGGTGCGGATGAGGGAGGTGCCCGGGGAGGCGTTTGGGGGGCGGAGGGTGGTGAATTTGCCCGGGAGGACGGTGACGGTGGAGGAGATTCTGGCGGCGTTGGAGAAGGTGGGGGGGATGGAGGCGAGGGAGAAGGTGGTGGAGGAGCGGGACGAGAAGGTTGAGAGGATTGTGGAGAGTTGGCCGACCAGGTTTGATACTACTAAGGCGAGGGAGTTGGGGTTCGAGGAGGATGTTAGTTTGGAGGAGACGGTGAGGGCGTTTGCGGATCGGTTGAAGGAGGAGCAGGCGAGTGCGTGAGATCTTCATCCAGGTGCGGCTTTTGGGGCGGAAAGTTTCTTGGTTGTGTCGTAACATGGCCAGATGTGCCGCTCAGTAGTCAGGGAAGTCTGGATCGACTTGCTGTCTCCAAGCATTGAGTCCACCGGCGATATCTCCAATCCACCTCTCACCGTTCCGCCCAATCCCTAGTTCCTTGAATTTTCTTGCAGCAAGCTGCGAGTCGTTTCCCAGTCTGCAAACAACATAAATGGAATGACAGGATGGGATATTCCCCAGCCCGTATATCCAGGGATGTCTAACAGCATCGTACGTGCCATCATTTTCAATTCTTGTGGCTGCAATCTCCGAGTATGGAATGTTGATGCTGTGATAGATGTTGCCCAAGTCGAACTGCACTTTCTCCCGTACGTCGACTAGGAGTGGTCCAGGTTTAAGCCCAGGCATTGTCGCTCCCTCAGCTTTCACAGCTGCAAATTCGGTTACTGAGACCCTCTCACTTGGTCCCAGTACGTTGATCGGATTGATGGCTCCACAGAATTGCACATAATCCATAGAACCCGATGTCATCGCCTCTGATGATATTGTCGCGTGTGCAGAGCACGCAGCACACTTTGGCTTCCTAGACCGGAGGCGGATGGAGCGGAATTGCGGATTGCTGTAGGCAGAGAACAACAACAGAGACGGCTTGTCCTCTGGATTGGTTTGCGGTGCACTACCACTGCTCGAAGCGTCACCGTTCGCGGACTTGGAAGAGTGAGAGGAGGATAGGCCCGCCATGATAAGTTTGATCGCTTCCAGCGCTTGCAGGACGCCCATGACGCCCACTACAGGCCCCAGAATTCCGCCCTCGCCGCAACTCACTACGCTCTCAGGGGGTGGCGGTTTCGGGAACACGCATCTGTAGCATGGCCCGCCGAGGCTGTCCCCAGCTGGGCGAGGCGGATTGTTAAGCACCATGAGTTGGCCCTCCGTGCGGAGTGCGGACGCTGATACTAAGGGCTTCCCGAGAAGCACACAGGCGTCGGAGATCAGATAGCGGGAAGCGGGTGTGTCAGTGCAGTCGAGAACGAGGTCGTAGGCACGGAGGATGTCCAGTGCGGTATCTGGACTGAGTCGGGACGGGTATGGAACGTATGTCACTGTAGAATTGAGCCTACGCATCGTCAGAAGCCACGAAAATATGCCTGTCGGGCATCCCGCTTGTGAGGACGTACGACTTCAGATACACGATGGCGCTGTCCACCTTCGACATGCCCACTCTCTCCGTGCTGTGCAATATCTGCCTGTGCAAGTTCGACTCCTCAACTGTGTCTCCGTCCACAAGCCCGATAGTTCCCACTCCTGCGCCCGCAAGATACGCTGCAGCTGGACATCCCAGGCCACCAACACCAACGATTAATACGGCGGCAGCTTTGAGACGGATTTGGCCCTGCAGGCCGACCTCAGGCATGATTAGCTGCCTGCCGTACCGCTTGTACTCGTCTTTGCTCAGGGGCCATCTTTGCTGCGGTACCTCAGCCTGTACCTGCGGGTGTGATATCTCTTTCTGTGGTTCCTCTAGCGAGCTGTCATCCAAGCCTAGTAGCGGCGCATCTGAGGATGAATTGGAAGGATTCAAGAGACGTGCTTGGGCCTCTGCTTCTGCGAGCTGGAGTTTGAGGCTCTGAAGCTGAGCTTCGCAAGTGGAGATCTGCTGCTGGAGAGACTTGACTACCCGGTCTATGGAAGCTGTGGAAACCATGTTAGTGGTGGTTCTAGACATTCATGATAGATGCAATATCGAAAGATGCTGGAGCACTTTGAAGCAGTTACGAGTCATGCATTCACCAAGATGTATAGATCACGAATCATTCAGCTATTTTCCTTTCTCCAACCTTCTGCTTCACCACTCCCTAACAACCCCGTCAAGATGGTCAGTACCTTACCCCAATCGCATCGCGCACGTCTCTAACCATCCACCAGGCCCCAACCCAAGGAAAGAAGCGCCCCTCCCTCCGCGCCAAAGCTCGCCCAGCCCGCCCATCATCCTCTTCCACGTCCCATCCCACTTCTACAACGCACACCTACCCCTCCTCGTCCTCAACCTTCAGCGCCACAAAAAAAGACAAGCGCACGATCAAACACTCCACCTTCGTCAACAAAATCGCCAAAGCGCACGCCACCCCAAAGAAGCGGCGGCGGCCCTCGAAGAAGCTCATCACGACCCTCGAATCCCTTGCCGACGCCCTCCCCGACGACATCGACGGCGAGGATCAGGGTGCAGCAAATGGCGACGGAGCGACGACAACGGCTGTGGGGCAAGCGCGGATCCGGCACAAGAGCCTGCGGAGCCGGCCGGGGGCGATGAAGAGGAAGGAGAAGGTGGAGCGGATGGAGCGGGAGCGGTTTGAGCGGAACATGGCGCAGATGCAGGAGCCGGCGCAAGCGGGTGGAGTGGAGACGGCAGAGGTGGGGACGGCGAACCGGTGGGCGGCGCTGAGGGGGTTTATTGAGGCGACGATGGAGAGGAAGAAGGAGTTTCAACAGCCCCAAAGCTGAATGGAAGTGCTTCACACCGCTGGCGGCATGGCGTGAGGCCTTTGCAGGGGAGATCCGCTGGCCTCGCGTAGGCTGTTGCCTGGATGCCGAGTTCGCTGGGCTCCCGACTTTGTGGTACCGTGGCTGTTCACTGCATCCGTTGACGACGAAAGGAGCCACTGGGAATATGTCCTATAACAGTCCTTCCACTTGCCATTCTGGCTGTGACGCAGGCAGGAACCCTGTTCTGAGAGACGGCACATGAATGCTGTCTCTCTCATTGGATGTAGCATTGACGCTACAGTTCGCGGCTTTGGCACGTTGCTGAGGCTCTGTGGAACTGCAATGCGCTTGTCTGCTGTCAGGAGAGTATTCACATCGTGTCGTAGCTGCGCAGCTGCGCCGCTATTGGATTGGTAGCAGCTATCTGTAATGTCTGGGAACCTTGACAGGAGAAAAGCGTCTCGTGTTCAGCACTTGCCGCTGGTGGAGGCTGTCAGGTCATAAGGCGGCTTCAGACGACATGTTTGCGGTTTCAATACAAAACGTGTTATACTTGGAGAGTTAACATCAGTACAGTGTATACTCTGATTTGTCTTCAACCAATTAGCCACTTCGGATGCCGCGAGTTGTTGCTCCAGTTCACCGAGTCATGCGGTTCACTCTATTTGAAAGCTTGGTTGCACTCTCCTGTATGTCTTTGGTGTTGTTAACAATGTCTTTGTTGTTTACACAAGGTCTTTGTCCAGCCTACAAACCTCTCATCCTCGAGTCACATCCAGCTCGAACCTGTCTCATATGTACAATGCATTGACACCGCCCTGCACAATGTATCAACCGCCTCTACCTCGTCCGTATTTATGGCCTCTCCATCTCTATTCTCTATACCCTGTAGACCCACTCGCACATCCACACACAGCTCAATTCATAATGATAAGTACCCGCAGCACCCCGATCCCCGAGCCCGCGCGCACAATGATAGAGGACCACCTCTGGTCCTACGGCATCCTCGAAGTCCTCGAACCCCCCCACCACCTCCCTTGCAACCTGCACAACCCGATCCACCCCCTCTTCCATTTCCGCAACTGGCGCGGCATCCCCGCACCCCTCTACCACGCCCTCGCCCCGGCCCTGCGCCTGGCAACTCTCTTCATCACCTCACGCCACTTCGCCGCCTGGTGGGTCACCGCGGCGCTGGGCTCCAAGACCACCGACCCGACCACGGGCCGTACGGTCCTGACACCCATCGAGAACACGCAGGTGTACCGCAAGCAGACGACCGCCGTGCTGGCCGAGCTGGCCCGGTACGTGCACTTCGGCTGGGCGGACCTGGAGGGCTGCAGCGCCCAGACGTGGGTCGAGGCGCCAGCCTCGGAAGCCGTTTTCGGGAACCGGGGCCGGCGTTTGCGGTGGCGGAGCACGGCGAGACGGCGCATGTGCAGTTGAGCGGCGAGTACGTCCGTTTCATCGTCGCTGCTTCGCAGAAGGAGCAGGCGGATAAGCCGTCCGAGGCGCTGATGCAGCGCGTGTACTTCAATCTTGCGCAGACGATCGTGCATGAGCTCGCGCATGCGCTGGACTTTATGCGTTGGGGCTCGATGATCGACGAGCCGTACCATAGTCCTGATGACGTGAAGGCGGAGATGGGGATTTCGTGGGAGAATTGGGCGTTCCGGTGCCGCATCTATCAGAGCAACCATGATCCGCTAGGAAAGACAGCTGGGGACGAGCCGGTGCAGAGCGTGATTCCGAGATGGGGGATGGTGAGGATTAAGTGGATGCCGGATGGGGAGGCGGCGAGGTATGGAGTGTTGTATACGGCGATCCCGATGCGCTGGATCAACCAGTGGTTTCGGACGGAGACGTGGTTGAGGATACAGCGCGAAGGTAAGTCGTGTATTGAGCGGCCGTGGTCGAGATTGCATGCGTACCGTGGTACTGATAAGGTGTCATGGCGATTAGAGGTCGAGCAGGAGGATATTCTGAGGGATATCTACTATCTGTAAGTGTTTCTGAATGATCAGTGCTAGACACTGCATAGGTAGGTAATGATACTGACTCTTTACCTTGATGAACTCTTTACAATTGGTTTGAGCTGTGACAACTCGGTGACATGTATTGAACAACCATATTGAACGGCTAGACACCTTCTAAAACTCGAGACAGTTTATTGGAACCCACTCTGTAACGATATCGAAGCGTCGCTGACGGCACAGGGAATGCAATGAACACCGGCTTTAGATTTGTTCTTCTCACCGGACAAGATGCCGAAGCGGAGGAAGACTTCTGAGCAAGTCACGAGGATTGAGATAATGATCAAGATGATGATGATCCACGTGATTCCTAACGCAGGATGTAAGCACAGGCCTAGATCGGCGAACAAATCTCCTTAGCTACTTACGCGTCATCTTCTTGTCTGCGATGGAGTCGCTTAATATCTCAGCTAGGTCCAGGAAGACGCGACAGCGCTCGTTGAGGACTTGGATGCGCGGTTTGATTTCGAGGTACTCTCGCACAGCGGCATAGAGAGGATGAAGCGTAGGCTCACTGTCCCAGAAGAAGCTGGGAACGTCCAGGACGTTTGACGCTGTGCACGTCGTCAGCAGGTGTGTCATGGTTCGGACACAGGTAAGCATCTTCGTAGAGACATACACAAGTTTACGTCCACACGGCTCGTGAACAACTTTCCTAGGATCCTCACCACCTCTTCCCTATTCATGCCTAATTTCCCTGTCATAGCCAACCGCTTCGGCACATACTGTGCTTCCAGCATAGTCGCCGCCATCCTCTCCTCGAAGAAGTTCAACTTCGTGCTCTGTGCGATCGCATGGCTCATTGCCAGCTTGATCATGTGATCACCGCTTTTCAACGTGATCATGTCATTGAATACTCGAGGTCTCTGTATCTCAGGGTTGTACTCGAAGTGAAACTCCTCCGTCTCGAAGTCTTCCTCACGTTGTGGTTTGATGACGAGGGAGACACCACTGGGCGAAGAGGCAGAGAAGGTCAGGTCGGCCAAGATATCTTTCTCCTGCCGTTCCGTGAAGTTCCAGAAGACGACAACTCCATAGCCAAAGACGAACATCTCGGCAAATGAGAGAGCATTGGGTCCGGTTCGGGGAGGAGAGATGGACCGCGTGGAGGAAGAACGGCGGCGGTCGTGATCTTCGTGCTCGCTATCATCCTGGTTCTCGGAACCGCGATACTGTGGGCTTTGGCCGGGCGACTCGCCGTCTTCCTGACCATATACTCCGTATTGTTCGCTCTCACCGAAGTAACCTTCATGGTATTCGCGCCGCTCGTTGCGCTCAATCTCTTCATCCAAGACAGATCCACCGCCAGGATTTTTGAGAACTGGACTACTGCGCACTCGGTAGCCATTGATGCCTCCGACGAGCGGCAGATGATAGACGGTGTAGAGGCAATCGTCGTACAGTTTTGTCCGTGCACCGTGCTGTGTCCTAACAAACTCTGTTGTTGGTTTCATCTTGTATGCCTGTGCTGTACAGTACGCCGTCACACGTGCCAACTCTTCCGCCCGCCGTGCCTTGGGTAATCTCTCTGCATACGACTTGTCTTTGAGCCCATCTGCTCTCCTCCGCCGCTCGAGCTCCTCATCCCGTGGTGGAGCTGTGTCGTCGTCCTCTCCAAACTCTAGTTTTTCTTCGTCTAGATCTGCTGTTTCGGGAAGAAGCACCAGCTTCTCAGAAACCTTAGAGGATCGCGCCGGCATGTGTTGGGGTATTATACGACCTGAGAGTTTGGGGTCTAGAGGATGCCTTCCGCTGGGGGTGCGCATATGAATAGGCGGTCGTTGATTTGGCGGGCCACGACGCTGCCCGGAAGGGATCTCGCTTGCATACTGAAGAATGTTGTCCACGCTGATGAGCTGTGTTCGCGGTGATGAGCCCGGCTGAGGGCGCTGGTTGCGCCACGGTGCTTCTCGAGCATCGGTGACCTGGTGACGGTTCAGTTAGGTAAGGGATCTTGATCGCTGCAAAGCTGCGTGCACACATAC
>JAKLMF010000057.1:3872-36531 GCA_022813555.1 Botryosphaeria agaves | reverse complement strand
ACCTGACACTGAGCGCCATCAGCGACAGTCACAAACAGACGTGGTCCCTTCCTCTTCTCCCCGATCTCATACCTTCGAAACTATCCAACCATGTCCACCACCACGGGTCCCACTCACACGACCTCCCTGAAGGACAAACTCGAGCATCCGTTTCCACATCTACGCCACAAGCTCAAAGACACGCACCTCTACGATGTAAAGGTCAAAGCAACCCACATGAAGCATAAGCTGGGCAAGTTCGGCAATATCATCAACCCAAACCATCGGCATGATGAGGAGCACGAGAAGAAGACCGATATCAAGCGGGCTAAAGTAAACAAGGAGCATCGCTTCGAGAGCTTTGCGCCCGTAAGGGAAGGGAACGACATCAAGTGGTATGTGGATGGGCGAGACTATTTCTGGGCCGTGAGCGTGGCGCTAGAAAGGGCAAAAGAGACGATATATATCGCAGACTGGTGGCTGTCGCCAGAACTGTTCCTGAGGAGACCGCCATATTTCAACCAGGAGTGGCGGTTAGATCAGGTTCTGAAGCGGAAAGCGGAGGCCGGTGTGAAGATCTACATCATAGTATATAAGGAGATCGAGGCCACCCTGACATGCAACAGCCGGCATACTAAGCGTTTCCTCATGGGAATGTGCCCGGAAGGATCGCCTGGGCATGGTAACATCAAGGTAATGAGGCACCCTGATCACAACGTGTTCGAAAATGCGGGAGACATGACTTTTTACTGGGCACACCATGAGAAATTCATCGTAATCGACTACTCACTCGCATTCATCGGTGGACTTGACCTATGTTACGGACGATGGGATCAGCGCCAGCACCCGTTGGCCGACGTGCATCCCGGAGGTGTTCAGTACGGCGTCTTCCCAGGTCAAGACTTCAACAACAATCGCATCATGGATTTCCAAAATGTGAAGGACTGGAAGTCGAACGAGCTGAGTAAGGCCGAGGCCGGGAGGATGCCATGGCACGACGTAGCAATGGGCCTGATCGGTCCCTGCATCTACGACATTGCTGAGCATTTTGTGTTGCGCTGGAACTTTTGCAAGCGCGACAAGTACAAGCGAGATGAGCGGTACGACTGGCTAACTTTGGAGGGCCGAGAGGGCGACGATGAAGACTTAGTCGCTGTCCAGAGACCGAAGTATGCAGTTGGAGGATACACGCATCATCCGCTGTCACCCTTAGAATCAAAGCCGCTGAAGGACCAAGGCACTGTGACCGCCCAGCTTGTGAGAAGTAGCGCCGACTGGAGTAGCGGGATTCTGCTCGAGCACAGCATACAAAACGCATACTGTGATCTTATACGCAGCGCGCAACACTATGTGTACATCGAGAACCAGTTTTTCAGTGAGTGCAACTACTGTTCTTCATTGATACCCAGGCGATGCTTACCGCATGTAGTCACTGCGACTGGAGAACATCAACCGCCCATACACAATCTCATTGGACGAGCGATAGTCGACGCTGTTGTGAGAGCTGGAAAGGAGGGGCGCAAATTCCGGGTGATAATCGTCATTCCAGCTATACCAGGTTTTGCGGGGAACTTACAGGAAGATGCGGCAGCTGGGACCAGGCAAGTTTCTCGAAGGGTCTTCTATACTAATCCGCTAACCTGGTTGTAGGGCTATTATGGACTATCAGTACAGATCCATCTGCAGAGGCGAGCACTCCATATTCGAGCAGATCAGCGCTCAAGGCGTAGATCCTAAGAGTAAGTCTAGGGACTTTGGTCACTAACCTTTCTCAACACGTACGCCGCTGACAACATCAATTGTTCAGAATACATGTTCTTCTTCAACCTCCGATCCTATGACCGGCTCAACTTCACCCCAGCAATGGAAGAGCAGGAGAAAAAGTCCGGCGTCAGGTACCAAGAGGTACAACGCGCCAACGCCGAAGAAATCATGGACGAAGGCGTGCACGGCGTGCGGCACGGCGAGCATGGTGAAGACACGTCCAGCGAGTCCGGTTACGGCTCCGACTCGGGCGACGAGGAGCGGGAGCGCACGGTGGACAAGAAGCGCCGGTGGGAGCAGGAGCGAAAGGCCGTGGGGCTAGACAAGGAGAAGAATAGCGAAGACAGTATTGCGAAGGACGCGATGCTGAATGAAAGGAAAGTGGTGGATGAGCCGTGGGACGAGGGTATACCGGAGCACATGGAAAGGGAGAAGGACCGCTTTGTTCAGGAGGAGTTGTATATCCATGGCAAGATACTCATCGTGGATGACAGGACCGTCATTTGTGGGAGCTCGAACATCAACGACAGGGTAAGTCCTCCAATTGGCTATCGACCTAGTCTACCCCATCCCCAACCACGATCGTATGGAAAGGCCAACTGACATCTCACCAAAGTCTCAACTCGGCTTCCACGACTCCGAACTCTCCATCGTAATGCAAGACACCGCCACCATCGACTCCACGATGAACGGCCAACCCTACACCGCAGGCCGGCACGCCGCCACCCTTCGTAGGATGCTCTGGCGGGAACATCTAGGGTTGTTGCCCGCGCAGTCGCTCGACGCCAGCGACGATCCAAATGCGCAACCACCCGGCGACGCTCCCAACGATTCTCTTGAGGGCAAGGAATACGACTGGGTCGCGGATCCGTTGAGCGACGAGGTCTGGGACACGTGGTGCCAGCAGGCGTCGACGAACATGGAGGTGTTTAGGGATCTGTTCCATGCGGATCCTGATGATTCTAGTATGTCATCCTTCCCCACTTCCAATCTTCCCTGTGTTGCCTTTCACGTGCTAATATTACTCATAGTCAAAACGTTCGACGACTACAAAGAATTCCTCCCGACCAAGAACCCGAACCACAAGGAGGGCCACATCTTCGACCACGAGAGCTGGAGCGCAAAAGACATCCGCAAGCAGCTCGACCGCATCAGAGGCCACTTGGTCTGGATGCCGCTGCAGTTCCTGTGTGATGCGGAGATGGCGGAGAAGGGGCTGCAGGTTAATCAGTATACTGAGAGTATATACACGTAAAAATGGTGGTGTCTGTTGGTGGTTAATTGATTGGAATTTTTGGCGTTTGGGAGGACAGATCCACGGGCAAGTGAGCGGATCACGGTATATGGCGAGGTGGGGATAAGATGGTAATGATACCGGAATATGGATCGGGATATGGACAACGTTGCTGCGGGATATATACTTGTACAGCATCTACAGCACGCTTGTGGTTGCACACATATGGGCTACTGATACTCGCTGTATCTTCTCATACAGCTCAATACTAGCTGTATATAGCTGTAATTTCGTATTTTTAACATAGGGTAACCCACACTAGATCTCGAACTGTCGCTCGTGCTATTGTTCGTACAACTGCATGACCGCTACATCGACCCCTGAGACAGCTCAAGACACATTCTTTTCATACGTCGAACATCACGTGTCGAACACACGACCCTCCATACTCCCCCCATGTCGGACAGTTATTACGTACATGGTATCAAAGCATATACAGACCATCAACAAAAGCGACTTTCGACCAAACTCTATGGATATATGTGCGGAACTGAAAAACAAAGCTCGCTCAGACGAAAAACGAAAACATGTAACCCCTCCACGCTCAAGCCATACAACCGTAGCAACGACCCACACCGCACCTAGAACTCGGGTAGCCCGTGCTCCCCCATCCAACTCCTTCCTTTTCCTCCCTCCCAGTACACCACGCCTCCTGAGCAAACCCCCACACCACCAACCCCAACCCCAACCAAACCGAAACCAAACCTACACCGCCATCCCCGCCCTCAAAAACGGCGGCACAGGCAGCGGCCCCTCCGGCGGCGGCGCACTCGGCGGCGGCAGCCCCTTATGCAGACTCGCCCCCACCCCAATCCCAACCCCCATCCCCACGGGCCCAGCCGGCCACGCCCTGCCGCCCCCCGGCCGCCGTGCCGCCGCACTCGCGGGTCTGGAAGACGCACCGATGGCGCCGGGAGCGGTGGCGCAGGCAGACTGGCGGGGACTGCTGGACCCGGATGTTGCGGTGCGGGTGAACGTCGGCGTGACCGACCCCGGCCGTGACGGCGACGCGGCGGTGGAGGTGGGGGTGTTGCGTGAGGAGGAGGAGGAGAGGAAGGGGGCCCGGTCCGTCCGGATCTGCAAGCTGCTGGGCCGGCGCAGGGGATGCGGGAGCTGGACCTGCGGCGGTGGGCGGGCGGCGGAGCGTTGTGGGATCGGCGGGGTGGAGGGGGAGGCGGGGAGGGAGGGGGTGGGTGTCAGGTTGAGGAAACTGGTGGTGGTGGGGTGAGAGATGCTGCTGCTGGTGGTGGGAGGGGGGAGGGGGAGGGGGCCGGAGAGGCTCGTGGATCGCGCGGCGGCTAGGGGGACGAAGTCGGAGGCTCGTCGGCTACTGAAAGAGGAGGGGGTGGTGATGGCGGTGCCGATGGGGACGGTGGTGTTTGGGAGGGAGGCGGCGCGGCGTTGGAGGGGGACGTCGGTGGTTGAGATGCGGATTGGTAAGGGGCGGAAGGGTGCTTTGCGCGGGTTGGTGGATTGAGTTGGTGACGCGGTCGGCACAGTCGGGGATTGGTCTAGTGAGGATGGAGGACGTGCTGCGTCGGTTGGGGACTCGGGGATTGGAGAGGAGGAGGGAAGAGGGTTGTTGGCTGTGGTAGTAATTGAGCTGGTTCTGTCGTGCGGCATGGACTGCGGTGGCCAGGTCCTGTTGTGGGGAAGGGGATGGCGGTTCCCACTGTTCGGCGAGGGTGCGGAGAGACTGTCAAGTCGGCGGCTTGGACCGAGCACACCACTCGAAGAATATCGCACCGGGAGACTTGGACGACGGTCTTCGGATACATGAGGCGGGCTCTCCCTCGTGGTCGGGAGTGTCTGTACCGACCGTCGCCGATTGTTGGCCAATGCGTTTGGATTCATATAGGATGACTTGAGCATAGCTGGGTTTCTTGAAGGGTCTAGCTCGGCCCTCAGGTATGCCTCTGAAGTTGGAGATGGAGGTACTGGAGAAGAGCCGCGAGAAGTGGGCGCGGTCATGGTGGTAGCCGATGTTTTGGAAGATATGAATGAATGCCTTGAGTCCTCTCGTAGATGATCGAGTCGTACTTGGTCACTGGAAACGACGGATGCTGCAAAGGATGACGCCTCGAAGGATTGTCGAACAGAAGCATGGCGCGATGAACTCACAGAGCCACCATCAGACGCGTTTGTCTGAGTTTTGTTGCTGCTTTCGCCATAGTCCGACGCGACTATTGTAGGAGAATCTAGGGGTGACTGGACGGGCGTTTCCCTGCCGAAGTTTGGATCTCTTCGAACCAAGTATCGGTGGCTGGGCCTCTCTCTCACTCGCTTCTCAGAATCGTTTGTCTTCTTCCTCACGCCTAGTTCTGGTCTGACCTTCTTACCACCCAGTGAGCCGATAGTACTTCTCAGTACTTTCAGCCAGGAGCCCATCTCGTCAGCGCTGTCCAAGACCATCAAGAAACTCGTGGTAAATCTCCTCGATGCTGGGGTTCGTAAGATTGACAGAAATGACTTGTGTTGTTTCGGTGTAACGAATCCATCGTTGTCCGCCGCTTGGGAGATTTGAACGACCCAATGCTTGCCAGGTATAAGGTCGCATGCGAACGCCGCAGAGTCTTTCCCAAGCTGCAGTATTCTCTCCGGCATCCGATCAGACGGGCCGTCTCCGGCATATTGCATGACATAGCCAGCTGTACACAAGACAAATATCTTCTGGTGCAGGACCAACGTATCCGATGTGGACGCAGTCGAGAATCTTTTGTTGTTCACCCTTGGATTCTCCACGATTGTAATGTCTCCCTCATCTTTAGGTATGACCCGCAGATCCAAGATATTTTCCAAATTGTCCTGCAACTGACTCAACTGCCGCCTGTGGTGTCTCACCCGTAGGAGTTCCTCTGCGGATAGGCTCGAGACGGTTACGGTGGCGTACTTGATCGACTGAGGATAGGCCTGAAAGAGAGGAGGTGGGTCCCAATTGCTTGTTTGACGGACGAGCTTCGCGGCTGGCTCCTTCGGCGATTTTGTCTTTCGCAGCGACGTGCCCGACCTGCTCAGAGCCTCCGCATCCAAACTCTCCCTTCTGGAACGCGCAGTGTGTCCACCCCCAGCAGTCCGTTGAGCGAGCGACGTGGGTGCCTCCTGCACTGTGGAAAGCTCGGCGGCCTCGCTGTACCCGCGTAGCTTCTCCACCTTGGGACGACTGAACAGGTTGAACAAGGACAGCTTGGATTGTCTGCGCTCCAGCTTCGTCTCTTTAGACACGGAAGCGACTGTCGGTGTTTTGGCGGTTGCTGGGACGATCTCCTGCACAGGCGCATTTGATCTGGAAAATGCCCAGCGCGAATGGGAGAAGGAACCAGCACGCGACGACTGGATGGGCGTTGTCCTGCCGCTCCTATAAGCTCCAGCGCTTGTGGTGTTTTCAGAAGTTTCCATCGCGGAGCGCTGTAAAAATCACCGGCATGAGACTCGAGATGGCGACTCCATTGGAAACCGGATACCCGGTCAGGACGTGATGGAGAGCGTGCAATCGGCCCGCTTGAGTGGTGTAGACTAGTGGTACTGCAATCGAAAGAATGACATGCGTCTTGACAAGGGAGAGATGGCGCAATTGGGAGGACAGTTGGCAGATCGACGGTGTAGGTGGTCAGACGGCAATTGACAAGAGAGCAAGCTGTGGTAATATCCAGACACGAGCTGCGATTGACGGTATGGTGACGGCAGTGTCGCGAGCGGGGTATAATTGCCTGGGTATATACAATGGTGGGAAGGAAGAGGAAAGGCACGCTGGACGAAACGAAGGGACTGGCGAAACGAACGAGGGTATGGACAAGGACCGAAAACAGAGGAGATGTAGGATTGAGGAGACAGGTTCCGGAGTGGAGCGCATCGAAACGCCGGCAGACGGTGGAAATGAACGAGCAATGCGCCATCGGGACCCGACCATGCCTGATCTCGAGCCCACCAGACTCGAGTCAGCTAGACCGCCAAGTGTCAGCTAAATTAAAGTTAACGTTCCGCCCGATCAGCGGCAGCAGCATCTGGCCAATGGAGGAGGATGAACGTGTCCGGCATGCGAAAGTCGTTGCCCATTGTTGAGTCGATCAGCCATACCAGCGTTGCAGATTGCGAGAAGGAGACGGGCTGCCAGCTTGGTGCACGAGCATATGCACAGATGGCATCAGTCTCTGTCGATGCATCGGTTGGGACCGCTTTTGTCGTGACAACCAGGGACGTCTACCGGGTCTGACCCTTGTGGCTGCTAGCCGATCCCCGCTCGAGTCAGTGCAGGTGGGAGCAGAGCTTGCGAAACGACCAACACTCGTTCCGCTAGCAGCATGAGCAAGATGATGGTCTTTTGTCTTTTGATTCGCCGTCGCATCCAAGCTATGTTTTTCTCTGCGTCTTCTTCTTGGCTTCTCTCCCTGAGACAAGGACGTCATCTGTCCTCACGTGAAGAGCTAGTGCAGCAGCCTTGACGCGAAACCAACCTCGCTGTGGGGAAATGTAAATTTGCGTTGGCGGCCTCAGCGGGACCAATCTGCTGTAGTAGTTTGGCTGTGAGAGGGATGCAACGAAGACATCGAACATCTCTCTGCCAGAACCAAGAGCTTGATTGAATTCAGGGTCGTAAGGGATAACTTACTCGACTGACAGCAGCGTGATCCGCTATCCCAAACGTTTGAGCTTATCGATTGCGGTTGTAACGTGCCAAACATAAGCTTGTTTCAGCAAGCTTGTTTCAGCATCAAACCACAACTCGCGTCTCACCATCCCGAACCACAACACCCACCAACGTCAGAGCTACTTGCGAAGAACAGCCCGTAACCATGCCTCCAGACCTCAATTCACTTCCGCCCTCGCGCTCGCCGTCGGGCACCATCTCTCCTCTTCAAACCCGCAGCAGCATACCCCAGTCCACGTCAGAGGCATTCCGCAACCAGACACCCTCGCCCTCCTCCTACTCTCCCTCCCACTCCCTCGCCGCAGCCGCAACGCTCAATGCCGGTCTCCAGAACGAGGAATCGCGCCGCTCCTCCGCCGGCTCGACGCGCAACCCCCGCGCGGAGCGCAGACGCTCGAGCATCAGGATGAACCTCAACCTGAACGACCCTACCATTCCCGGCCCCGGCGAGTTACAGATGAGCCCGTCATACCGGATGCATGCGCCCAACTGGCCTGTTAGTCCGCATCACCAGCGCACGCCGAGTCTGGGCGAGCTGCACCAGGAGCTGGAATCGGAGCAGGAGGCGCAAGTGGTGCGTTCACACTCACACCCCCGCAACTCCCAAGACCCAGCCCAGCAGGGCTTAGACTGACAACCAGCGCCATCTCCCAGAACCGCCTCCTCCACATGATCCGCCAACAACAAGCCCAAATCGAAGCCCTGCGCGCCCACCAAGCCGCCACCACCACCACCACCTCCTCCTCCACCGCCATCGACGACAGCACCCCCACCTCCGAGCGCTCCCTCTCCCTCTCCCACTCCGTCAGCTTCCCCCATCCGCAGCCGCAGCCAGCGCACCCCCCGCCCTCCGCCCCACACCCCCAGCACCAGGCTCACCACCAGCCGCACCACCAGCCTCCCCGCTCGCGCTCTCCGCTGCCGCGCACCACGTCCCTAAGCCGGCAATCGTCCTACCGCTCGCGCGGGAGTAACAGTCAGATCGGGTCACCTTCGCTGCGGCCGATGTCGAGCACGCACAGCGAGAGGGAGGGCAGCGAGTGGACGCTCGGCGGTGCGGTGCAGAGCAGAGATGAGAGCGCGTTCTACCAGGCGGAGACGCAGAACTTGACCCGGGAGAATCAGATGCTGAAGTTGAGGATTCGGGAGTTAGGTGAGTGGGTTCGGGGTTGTGAGGGGTTGTGACTGATGCGCTGGAAGGAGGGAGGGGTGTGGAGGGGCTGATGGGCTGACGTGTTGGCAGAACGGCAGATTAGTGAGCTGAGTAGTACGAGCTCGGTTACGCATTCGCCGGTGACGGCGTCGAATCTTGCGAGTCCGCCGATTGGGAGTGTGGAGGAGGCGAAGGAGTAGGGGTTGTGAGCCGGGTTGCAGGTCGAAAAGCAAGGAGTTGGTGTTGGGTTCTTTCTAATGGTCACGGTGTTTAAGGGGGTTCTGACATGGCTTTTTAAGTTCTTCGGTGGACTGCATTGGAGTTTTGGTGGGACAGACGGTGAAAGCTCGGCTCGGAGCAGTACCGTGGATTTGACAGGCGTAAGTGTAAGGCTCTCGTGAGCGCGAATCTCACTTTGTTTGTTCTTCTACAAATCCTTCTAGTTTCTCAATCCAAATAACGCCGCCGCTTTCTTCTGTGAAGATTATGATTACATTGTGTAATCACAGCTCTCATACTGATCGACTGCACCATGGTCGCACATGGTAATTGAGTTGGATGCCCTGACCAGAAACACCACAATCAAATTGGAGGCAGCAAGCGATTACATACAGTTCACTTATCGGACAGCCAAGGCCAACTGCGTCCATCCTTTTCAGGCAGACCGCCCTCAAACTCTTATCACATGGTCAACACGTCTAGCACGGACAACAATATCACGAGTCTCTTCTCAGTCGGGCACTAGCTTGCTTATGTGCTCAATAACAGCTCAAACGGCTTTATCCTAATCAACACGGCCCGCCGCCTTTGCCACAACGATATCTGGTTGGAGCTGCCCTGATTCGGATGTAGGCGACATCTCGTCGCCGCTGGAAAATCCTCCAGAGAGTCACATCGACAATTTCCAAGGCCGTTTCTCGGATGCAGGATCGCTCCTGTCAATGCCTAAGACCGAGAACGACCCAGGTCGCTTCGACAGCAGTTAGACGAGGCGAACCAGAAGGTTAACGAAACGGAAGCCGAGCTTGTCACGAGCAACAAGATGAAACGAAGAAGAAATCGAGCTTGCTACAATGGTGACGTATAGTCCATCTGATAGAGAAATTGATCATGTAGCAATTCGTCGAGCACATAGGAGAGCAGAAAACCACGGGGCACGTCCGCATTCTTGCTACGCAATAGTTGATGTCGAGTCAAACACAGTAGTTCGGAACACCTCCACAATCCGCGACAACCGGAGAACTATACCCATGATCTAGAGCTAGAAAAGAAGACCTACCATCAAGAACTGGAGCAAAAAAATGGCCCGTCATGAATAAAGTCTACGTGCTTTGAAGGCAGCGAATGCGAAGCTGATCGAAAATCTACGGGCGAAGGATCAGAGAATCAACCCAACTCACATAGCGCGAAACGCTCAATAAGCATACGCCTGTCATTACCACAGATTTCGGCACCACATACGGCGCCACAAGCTGCGCTGCCATCGGCGATGGCCAGCGCAATAAAAGCTAAGTTGCGAAGCTAAGGGTGCCCAAGACGCCTTTTCCCCATCCTTTATGGGTGGTGGTGATGGCGGTGGTTGTCGCGGTGTTCAGCGTTGCGTCGTTGCGCTTCATCTGTTGGCTCTCCTGGCGATCGTCGTCATTATCTGTTGACGTTAATCATCATCAGGGATTTCACGGAAAACAAAACGAGGGTTCCCAATCCACAAAGGTAAAGCAGGTAAACCAGTGCCTCACCACAACACTCGCCAATGAGCTCCTCGTACCGCTCCGTGCTCTACGCACACCTGCTGGTCGGCATCGTACGTCTGTCTGAAGCACTCCTCGCTCCTCGGCACTCCTTCGCCATATGGCTATCGTTCATCTGGCACACCTTAGTATTTCACTTGATCCGGTTCCATTCGCAGGCCCTAGAGCCATTTCCCGCTCTTCACCATCCACGCCCGTATTAGGTTCGTAAATCGGATATAGGCGTCCACAAACCTCTCCCCATACGGACATGCATCGACAAACCTTGTCGAGCAACTCAGCGTGCCTCCGCATCAAGCCCGCGTAGTATCGCCATAAACCAACGTGGAACCCTCGTGATCTGAGAACGGCTCTCGAGGGGTTCTGGGTTGGTCGGGTGAATTGTACGTCGTCTTTCGCAGTCTCGTCCTTGAACACTGGATAGTGGCATGGACTGTCAGATTTGTTCAATGACCAACCAACTTCGTCGTCTAGTGGTTCCCTCAACAGAGCCACTCCTACATTGGTGACCTTGCTGAAGATGGCACATGTGTTTGTCTCTAGCGATCGCTTGGTCTTTGGTTCGGATTTTTCTGCCCGAGGATAAGCGCTTTCGAGAGCAGGGTCAATCCACAGACACGGAATTTCGATTGTGATATTTGGTCCACTTCCGCTTCATCTTCGACGTTGCGCTTAGGACGACGGCCTTTGTCCTGCTGACCACCGCGATTGGGAAAAAATAGATGTTCGACTAATGCTGGCAAGTATCTCTTAGGTATCTCGTCTTAATAACGCTTCGAACAGTGGGTCTTACTGGACCGTCTCGCTCCGTTCATCACCGTGAAAGCTGCACAAGTAGTAGTTCAGCCTGAACTCGACTCCCTTGTAGAACAGACTGTACATTCCATCAGATATAGCTCTGTTGACCCCTCGAGATGACATTGTAGCGCTTCCGATTTGACGTCTGGACACGTAGGTAACAAGAGGACGTCGAGCCTGCAGGAGTTTCTTCATCCGCACACGACGATGGCGAGTGTAGCAATCATCGTGGAGAATTCAGTGGATCAAAGAGATTGTTTGGTATACCGCAGAAGTCAGTCGAGCAGCTTCGAGAACCTGTCGTTGGGGTTTTCACGATGGGTTCTGTGAGAAGAGAGTGTCCGGTGAGTAGAAACCCGTGCTCTAGCTCAACGTCTGGGAAACTCTGTCCCACAATGCAGGGCCCGTTCTTGATAACAAAGTCATCGAGTGTGTAAGTCTTCCGCCCACCGCACAAGAAGGGTCCTGGCTCAGTCCATCTTTCTTCTTGTTACGGCGCACGCGACTGGCTCTTGCCAACTGTGGTCACGCAGGAGACTCGCATGCTGACATCGCTTTTCTCTTCCACGGCGACGCGGTAGGCGCAGCAGCAGGAGTGGTGACGGCTACCTCTCTTGGTATGGGAATCAATTTATCGTATTTCCATTGCATTGTGGATTTTTCTGCATGCGATTTGCATCGTTCCCGATAGTATGGTTTGTGAGATAAAAGCCAGCAGTTTTTAGCTCTAGGTGAGAATCCTATCTCCATGACACGGTGGTAGAGTTTCGAGGAGAGCGGACATTAACAACCAAGGAAGGAATGAACTGGGACATTGCATCTGTGTAGCTCAACTGTACCAATCCGCGCTGAGACAAAGGTCCGCCCACATTAACATTTGCTGTGGTGCGACGACAGGAAGCTCGAGACTGTAAAGCGCTACAGACTGTGGCGGATGGTTCGAACAAGTTTCGTCGTAGTGTGGACGAGGTCGACGTGAAGGCTGCTCGTTACGAAACACTGTCGAGAGAGAAAACACCGCGCTGTGATGCCCCCGTTAATGTGACCTAAAGGCCATTGACACTTTTTTTTCTTACATTTGCCTATGTAGAGCTATGAGCCTGAGAGGAGGCATACATTCATAACAACAAACAAATCCGAAGCTCTGTACGCTTTTCACCGTCACAACGCCCACGAACATGACCCTCCCATCTCTCTTCAGCTCCTCCAACCTGGTCAGCTTAGTGAGTCCCTCTCACTACTACCCTCTCTCTTCACCAAACCCCCTTAAATCTCGCAGTCGTCCAGTCCTCCACCTCAAGCAACCCCACTAACCTTCCTCTGCACCAACCCCCCAATCCCTCGCCCCCAACCCCCCAACCCCATCCTCCCCTCCTCCGCCACCTTCCCACTAACCTCCCTCCTCCCCAACCCCAGATCCCCCGCCGCATACATCCCCACCCCCTCAACATCCACCCCACTCCGACTCACCACCCTGGCCGGACTGCTCGCATACCCCGGACTACTCACATACCCGTCCTCCTGCCCAACCTTCTCATACCCCCCATACCCGCCCCCCTGCCTGATCCCCCTCGTCGCCGCCGCCAGATCCCCGTAATACCGGCGCTTCGAACTCGCCGTGCTCTTCGTGCTCCGCGTGCTCTTCGCCGACTTGACACTCGCCGTCGTCAGCGCGCGCCCGATCATGCCCGGCCGCTCCTCCTCCTGCGGCACCGGCGGCGGCGTCGGCGGGTTCATCCCCAGCGGCATCTGCAGCTGCATCCGCTGCTGTGTCGGGCTCAGCAGCTCGGCCTCCATGCTGTGCCGGGGTACAGGCTGGTAGGATTTCTTGACCCTGGCGGGGGCGGCGGCGTGCGTGTGGCCGTTGAGCGCGGCGTACGGATTGCCCCTTCCCCTGCTCTCGGCCTCCTCGGCGTCTGAGGAGGAGGAGTCGGCGGCCTCGTCGTCGCTGCATGCGTTGACGAACCAGTTGTCGCTGACCAGGGTGGCGCGCTTGGCGGCGTTGTCAGTGTCAACGCCGAAGCCGCTGTCGGCGTCCGAAGAGGAGTAATTGGATGAGGAGACGGTGGGGTTGCGGTGGAGTGGCGCGCCGGGAGATTTCTGGAACGCTGGAGCCGTGGTGTCGGTGCGATGGGAGGATGCGTGCTGCGCCATTGGGGCCGGGCTGCGCGAGCGCGATGCCGGTTGTGATCTAGACCTTGATGCCGATGCTGAGGCGGGAGAGCGGGAGCGGGCGCGTTGAGAGGCGAGGTGCGCGGATGAGGGGTCGAGGAAGGAGTTGCGCTGGCTCTGGGTGCCCGGGGTGCGGTTGTGCTCGCTGCGGCCGAGGTCGATGGCGGAGCGCGAGCTGCGGGCTGAGTGGGACTGCTGGTAGATTTGGTCCGGGAGGTGGGTGCGGGAGAGGTGAGCAGTGGTTGGGTTGTGGGGGGAGTAGATGTCGTTGGATTCCGAGCGCGTGTGGAAGAAAGACATTGCTCGCGAGTTGGGGATTAGGGGGTCGTTGGCTTGTGACATGCGGCTTGGGGAGGCGAGGGAGACGGTGCTGCCCGTGAGGTCGCTGAGGCGCTTCTCGGTGATGGAGACTGTGACGTTAGGGTTCTTGTACCTGTGCTTGCTGGTGTGGCGGGAGGTTAGGTTGTCTTCCAGAGGGTTCATGTCTGGCGGGAGACGGGCAATCTTTCGGAATACCACCACAAGGTAGAGATCCATGATCATCGAGATGAAATGGAGACCCGCATCGGTTGTGGAGATCAGCCAGGTCGCCAGCAGGAGTTTGCCAGTCGCCGTGTCTGCTTGGAAGAAGCTACGCCAGCGCCCATCAGTGCCAGGTTCTTGGGTATAGTTGGCGTTGGCCATCATGGCGGCGAAGACGTAGAAAGGAATGAGTCCTGCATCCATGAAGAAGGCGAAGAAGTGGTAGCTGGCGGAGCTTGCTGGCGTGCGACCTTTCGCAGGGCGTATGAGGTGGTAGATGGCATAGCAGGTGACTAGAATATCCACCCCAGGCTACGCTAGTTAGTGAGTCTGCCAACGCATAGAGAGCTGACGGGGACTCACAGGTATCCGTATTATCCAACCCTCGGTATCCTGCGTGCCTTTTATGCATATGACACAGATCAACATGCCAATTGCACCAATCATCTGCAGTACTCGAAAGAAGAGCTGCACCCATCGCACGCATTTGATTCGGCTCTTCGTCCTGGGATCCATGGGCTTCGCATCTGTCTGGCCATATGGCAGGATGAGGTAACTGTCAGGGTGTCTGTTGAAGTCAAGCAGAGGCCTGTCCTGCTTGGGCTTGGGGAGTGGGGGCGGCAACAGGCTCGCCCGAGTGACAGCTTTCGGATCAAAGCCATTGTATGGGTCTAAGGCAGAATATCGCATTGGTGCATCATAGAGATAGGGCTGCTCGACGCCCATGGTTGTAAGTGAATGACAATGAAGCGAATGAAGAATGTAGCGAGAGATGGCGAGCTAAGAAAAGAGTGAGGAATGCAATTATCAAGATCGCGTGTCAGACAGGGAATATATGGGATCGGAGGGCATTTGAGTGTGGGGGGCCCTTGGAAAACAGGTCCGATAACATTGCGTTGTCTCCCATAGCAACCACCCGTCAGATGCAGCGTTTGCCGCCAAGAAGCCCGAAAGTTGAAGTCCGTGGCCAAAGTGAGGATAGCCATGCATCAAGCCGGTTGCTGAGGTCCACTTTCAAACTTACGATGCTGGTAGACTACATCACTGCCTACTTGAAGCCGAAGGAGGAGAGAGGCCAAAGGACAGGCGCGAGTGCTTCTGACACGATGGTGAAAGAGCCCCGCCAAGTTGATCCGATCCGAGCATGTCAGCGATAGAAGTGAAGACCATCTGCTCCGAGGATAATGCACCATCTTCGACGAACGCCATACGTCTGCACTAGTTGCACTCGAAGGCTCAATAATGCTTCTTCCCGGAGCAGTATACTAGGACAGACCAACAATGTGATACAGCGCCGCTTCAGCAATGCTGCCGCCACGAAGCGTCCGTTCCGCCTGGCCGTCGTCGGCTCAGGTCCAGCTGGATTCTATGCCGCCTACAGAGTGATGAGCAAGATCCAAGATGCCGTCGTGGACATGTACGAGCATCTGCCTGTGCCTTATGGTCTTGTAAGGTACGGCGTTGCACCGGACCATCCGGAGGTCAAGGTGCGCATCACTGTCACGGCGTAATCATGGCAGCCCGTAACAATGTGCACAGAACTGCGAAGAGAAGTTCGAGGAGGTAGCCTCATCAGCACGCTTCAACTTCATTGGGAACATTGACGTAGGCCACGACATTCCCTTGACCTTGCTCAAGCCACACTACGATGCGATACTGTTCGCCTATGGTGCCTCCAAGGATAAGACACTCGGCATACCCGGAGAGGACCTGAAGGGTGTATACTCTGCACGTGCGTTTGTTGGCTGGTACAACGGCCTGCCAGAGTACTCAGGTCTGAGACCGGACCTAGAAGCAGGAGAAGATGCTGTAATAGTTGGGCAAGGAAACGTAGCAATGGACGTTGCACGGATCCTGTTGGAAGACGTAGACGTGTTGCGAAAGACGGACATAGCGGAACACGCACTAGAAGCATTATCACGCAGCAGGGTCAAGAACGTTTCAGTGGTGGGGCGAAGAGGGCCGATGCAGGTAAGAATCACCTTCTCATATGTTCATCCGGCAGCACTCGCTAAACCACTTCTCCAGGCCGCATTCACCATCAAAGAAGTCCGCGAACTCATGAACCTCCCCTCCGTCGCCTTCACTCGCATTGATCCCGATCTCCTTCCCAGCGACCCATCCAAACTCCCGCGCCAGCAAAAGCGCATCGCGCAGCTCCTAGCCAAAGGCTCCTCCACACCCCCCTCATCCGCCACAAGATCCTGGTCCCTCCGCTTCCTCCTCTCCCCCACCTCCCTCAACCCCTCCCCCTCCGATTCCACCCACATTTCCAGCGTCTCCTTCGCCCGTAACACGTTCAAACCTGACGATTCCCCTTTTGACCGCTCCGCGCGCGTCATGGCCGCGAATCCACCCTCAACGCTCGATCTCCCTGCCGCCCTGGCCTTCCGTTCTGTCGGCTACAAGTCCTCCCCCATCCCCGGGCTCGACGAGCTCTCCGTCCCCTTCGACGAGCGCCAGGGCATCATCCCCAACGACCTCTACGGCCGCGTCATCAACCCTTCTTTGGGCCCGGGGGAGCTGACAGCCGCGCACGTGCCAGGGATGTACTGCGCCGGGTGGGTGAAGCGTGGGCCGACGGGTGTGATTGCGAGTACGATGGACGATGCGTTCACGTCGGCGGACATCATTGCGAGGGATTGGGAGCAGGGGGCGAAGTTCTTGAATGTGGAGGAGGGTGGAAGTACGGGGTTGGGGTGGGAGGGAGTGGAGGCGGAGGCGAGGAAAAGGGGGCTTAGGAGGGTGAGTTGGGAGGATTGGAAGAGAATTGATGAGGTGGAGAAACAGAGGGGACGGGAGAGGGGGAAGGAGAGGGAGAAGATTACGAGGGTGGAGGAGATGCTGAAGGTATTAGACGGCTAAGTGTCGAGACAATAGCGACCTGGACATCCACACGGACCACGCATCACCCTCATCCATCAGCACGTCCTCATTCTCAATTCCCAGTCCCCATATTCATCTCCCTGACCCGACCCACTCAACTCCCAACCTTCAGGTCCATCATTTCCGCCCTGCCAACCTCCACCCCATCAATATACTCCTTCAAGCCGTCAAATCCCTCAACCCCACCATCATCCACCCCCTCCCTCCCAACAAAAAGCACGTACTCCTCCCTCTTATCCCCACTCACAACCTCCCTCCCTACACTCCACCCCCTTGCCCTCCCCTCCCTTCCCCTTCCCCCATCCAACGCCGCAAGAAACTCCTCCCGCCTCCCCTCTCTCACTTTAAACCGCACGATCTCGAGCACCGGCGTCCCCAGCGGCAACTCCCTCTGCGCTACATCAACATGCAGCAGCGCCTGCACGCCCACCTCGCCCTTCAGCAACTCTAACAACTGCTGGTTGCCTGAAGAGGGGATCCACACGTCCATGTGTTGGGCAAGGGAATCCCATTCGCCGAGGACGTAGATAGAGTTTGGGGTGGAGGGGGAGGCGGAGGAGAGGTAGTGGAAGCTATAGCCAGTGAAGGCCTCCATGGTCTTTTTGCAGTGAAGAAGTTTGGCGCGGAGGGCGGGTGAGGAGGGGGTGTTCGGGGGGGTGAGGGTTAGGATGGCTAGTTCGGTTATTGTCATTTTGTTGTCTGCTATAGGTATTTGGATTGGGGTAGATGTGGAAATGTGGATGCAGGTTTGCGGAGGGGAAAATGCATCATTGCTGGTCAGCGAGTAACTGTGTTATATGCTGGGTTGAGGGCGAGTGTGAGGCAATGATGGGCCGCGTAAGGTTATCCTGTGGTAGGAGGGGAGATGGGAGTGCAGCGTTAATACTTGATGAATGAAGACGCCGATGCCGCTGGAATAAGACCGAGCTTCGAATCTGTTGATGCGATGTATTACGGTGACTTTTGATTTCAGCATTGTGTATCACAGTAGAGCAATCGATCATGGAGTGCAGAGGAGCTGGATACCGTGATGGCTTAACGCCGGTCTTAACGCCGGAGGTATTGCCTATCACCACCGAGATCAACACGATCAACGCCATTATCCCGTAGAATAAACGCCGACACGGCTGGTGGCTCCAGGTAGTTGTGCTTAAAGCTTGTCTATCAAGCCACCATGGCCAACTATAAATCGTGTCTGAATACCAGATAAAGCCCCCCCACACGTTCTCCCTATTCCATCCAATTCACCATGTCCCAAGGCCTCAGCCCCCAAGACTTCATACGCCACATCGCAGAGCTAGACAGCAAGCCCAGGCCGCCCTCCCGGTTCGGGTCTGAGTCTACGGCGGAGGAAGCAGCTAAAGCGCTCGCGGATGAAATCCGTGGGAAGACAAGTAAATACCCTACAAACCCGCCATGTCGCGTCATCCTGCACCCACGTGATCTAACCACCCATCCCAGTCCTCATCACCGGCGCAAGCCCCAGCAGCATCGGCGCCGAAGCCGCCCTCTGCATCTCCCGCGCCTCCCCTACTCTCATCATCCTCGCCGGCCGCGATGTCGCCAAGCTGCGCGAAACCCAGCGCCTTCTCGAAGACACATCTCCAACGGTGAATTCGCGCGTGCTTCAGCTGGACCTCGCCTCGCAGGCCTCAGTCCGCGCGGCGGCGGAAGAGGTGAACGGGTATGAAGAGGTTGTTGATGTGTTGATTAGTAATGCGGGCATCATGGCGGCGCCGTATGGGAAGAGCGCGGACGGGGTCGAGATGCAATTCGCTGCGAACCATGTCGGGCATTTTCTGTTTACCAATCTCATCCTGCCGAAACTTGTGGCTGCGAAAGCCGCGAGGGTTGTCAATGTGAGCAGTGACGGGCAGTGGCTCGGCGCCGTGCGGTTCGACGACTGGAACTTTGAGGTGAGTGGCTTGGATACTTGTTCGTATAGCTCCAGCTTATTTCTATTGTGTGAGAAGGTCGCGCTGACCCGGCCCTGCCGCTTAGGATGGTGCGACCTACGACAAGTGGAAAGCGTACGGCCAATCCAAGACCGCCAACGTCCTCTTCACCGTCGCCCTCGCATCCAAACTGCGCGATAAGGGCGTGCGCGCGTACAGTCTGCACCCCGGCCAGATCCGGACGGGTCTGGGAGCTAACATTACGCCTGAAGACGTCGAAGCGTTCGGTAAGCCCCCCCCCCTCTACCTCCTCTTTTTACTTCTCCCTCCTCATTTCTTCTGCTCTTCCACTTCCCCTTCAGCTGGAGGCGAAACCACCGGCTGACATTAGGGCGCAAGGCTGGAACACCGGCACAGCGAAATTCAAGACGCTTCAGCAGGGCGCCGCGACGCACCTTGTCGCGGCGTTCGACCCGGAGATAGCGGACCGCAGCGGCGCGTATCTGCGTGACGGGCAGATTAGCATGGAGTTCGCGGCGCCGTGGGCGACGGATCCGGAGGCGGCGGAGAGGTTGTGGGGGCTTAGTGAGAGGTTGGTTGGGAGAAGTTTGAGTACTGATGGCGAAAACGGGGGGTGGTGATGGCGATGTGGACGCGATGTGGGCCGGTGTGAGCTGATGTTTGCGGGCTGCGGGAGTTTTGGGTTGGGCGAGCGGGATGGGATGCTGGGCGCTATTCGTCTGTTCAGGTATGCGGTTCACGTGGTGTCTGTTTACAAGTTTGAAATATGATGTGTTGAGGACGTTGGGTCTGAGAATTGAGAGGTTGAAGATGTGGACATGACGATGGGCCATTCGCGCCGGATTGATGCGGCAAACAGAGTAACCTAGACGTCAAACTTCCTGAGGTAGCTTCCTTCATATATGAACCTGCGAGTGGAAAGATCTATTCTCAGGATTAGATTGGACGCCATACCTATAATACAAGACCTGCGAAACGCAGATGCGGAACATTAAGAGGGTATGACAAGGACTTTTCCCGCTTCGAAACGGCTGTCTAGGAGAGGCCATGAGACGCGAAAGACAGCCATATATGTGAAAGAGGATCAAGGAAAGCAAACCCCAAGTACACCGTCTAACCAGCAGCCATGATACAACATGCCGGTATGCCAAACAAACTGTAAACACCGGAAATATTCCAGATGCTCGTACTCCACAAGCCAACTCAGGAAGTTCGAAGACGTGCCCATCAAACCCCATCCTCAGGCTTATACAACGGCGTCGCCCCCCCATCCTCCTGCACCATATCCTCCAACCTCAACCTCTTCCTCGCCCCCCCCAACTCCGACACCTCCGCCTCCAGCTCATCGAGCCTTCTCTTCATCTCCGCCTCCCTCATCAGCGCTCTACTCTCGCCCTCCCTAGCCATCATCTCGTTCCGCCGGGCCTCCTG
This sequence comes from Botryosphaeria agaves, assembly GCA_022813555.1. Classification (NCBI taxonomy): domain Eukaryota; kingdom Fungi; phylum Ascomycota; class Dothideomycetes; order Botryosphaeriales; family Botryosphaeriaceae; genus Botryosphaeria; species Botryosphaeria agaves. Next base: position 16,220 of record JAKLMF010000057.1, on the reverse strand, counting down.
CTCGCTGGCCTCGAGCTCCGCGACGCGCCCGCGGAACAAATCGTTGATGACCTCGAGCTCGCTGACGCGCGTCTTGAGCGCCGTGGTCGCGGCGACCAGCGCGTCCGGGGGGAGGCCGCCGGGCTCGAGGGAGCCGTTGAGCGCGGAGAGCGCGCTCGGCGACGGCTGCCGCAGGCCGAAGGAGGTCAGGGAGGGCGAGTGGAAGGCGTGGGCGTCCAGCGTTACGCCGTCGAACATGTGCTGCGGCGCGATGTTGGAGGGGTGGCCGTTCAGGCCCGGTGTGCCTGTTCGCGAGACGGGTGATTGCGAGCGGTTGGCGCCGGTGGAGGTTAGGTGGTGGGGGGGTTGGCGCTGGGGGTTGTAGGCGGGTGGGACGACGCCTTCGGAATGGGGGTGCGAGGCTGCGAGGCCGACGCCATTGCTCTCGGTCTGGCGGCGCGCAAGTCAGCGGAGTGCACTTTCTGGTGTTGCGCCGGTTGGGGCAGCTTGTTTACCTTCTTCTTCGGCCCCGGGCCAGATGCTTTGACGCGGTTGCGGCTCTTGATCACGTCGGTCTTGAGGCTGATGGGTCGCGGGCGGCCGTGCAGCTTGAGAAAGAGACCGCAGGCGTTGCAGAGGACGGAGCCGGCCTCATCGCGACGCCAGAGGGGAGTGGTGCTCGTTCCGCAGTTCAAGCAGACGGGCTGCAGGTTGGGGTGGGAGGCTGCGAGGCTCGTTGCCATATCGATTGCAGTAGTCTAGTAATCGTTGATAAGGATAAGTAACAAAGCTCGGCTCAGAGTTTCGGAGAGCGAATGGTGGTGTGCCAAGACGCTAAGACTTGCGCATCTGGGGAACACTCACAGGTCCGCTGCTTGAAGCTGTCGCTAGTGCTGAACTCGCCGCGTAAGACGCGATTCGGCTGACATTAGGAGACCTGTGTTCCAACGAAGGCGTGTCAGCCAATCGTCAATATGGCTTCGACAGGGCCAGCTCCTTTACAGAAGAGCGTTCCAGTTGAACGACCCGCATCCCATCAGAGCCGCTATATGAGCAGCATTTGTGCTTGACTGTACCTGACAACACTACCGCCTTTATCTTTACAGACTCAGTCGACCTCTACGTACCTATTGTGGTTGACAGCCGGTCCTGAGGTAGCAACTGCAGCTAGTCCCTGCAGAGCGGACAAAGCTGGCAGATTAAACCCAGGGGCGCTGCCGTACCGCTGTTGTGGATAATGATTCGACGAGAGTTTTGACGTAGAAGAAGGCCGCGATACGTTGTGGCCAAAGGCTGGTATCGAGGGTTTCTCATCAACAGATGGAGCCGTAGCAAAAGCCGTGAAATGTCGGCCGTGTAGCGCGGTTGAGAACTTGTGGAAATCGATGCCCGAAGGCACTTGGAGGAATGGCACCGCCAGTGTGGAAGCCGTGGTAATGACCGTGGTAAGAGAAACGCTGTCGACGCGTTTCCCTGAAGGAGACGAGCAGTAGAAAATGTAGAGAATGTACTCTGGTAGTCAACTGTATGGTCCAGTGGGATGGAGTATCGTAGAGCAGGCTAGGCAGTTAGTCTTGGGAAAGGAACGATAACAGATTGTTCGTACTGGTACAGTATGTCTGGCAAGGAGCGTGGGCGATGTTGAAAGTCACAGATGGAGGAACCAGTCGATACTTTCTGTGGAACGTATTCCTGACAGGGGTCTCGATAAAGGGATGATACACGGACGCCGCGATCTATTTTAACTTCGTCGACCGTTGTGTTATGCATCATCAGGATCCTCGCGCTTCGCAAGGAGCACTATGTGCCCATACTATCTGCTCTGAGCGTGCCCGATCTACGAATCTTGCGCACTGCTTGCTCCAAAGTGATTCACCCCGCAGGGCCCCTACGGACCCCGTCTTTGCGTTAACAGCTTTGGCTGAGCCTGCAACCCCTGATCCATGGCGCAAAGACCGTCGATGAGGCCTACTGCAAGCTGTAGAACACACGTTGTGAAGATAGACCCGTGATTCTTCAAGTACCAGAGGGTCAATTGTCGAACAATTCTGCGGGGAGCAAAATATCATGAGTTTCCCCAAGTAGCTGATGCTTCAGCGTGGCTGGTCACAATCTCTGTAACTGCATATCCCGACGATGAGCAGGTTCTGCTGCAGGAGAAAGGGGCTGTTGATGTTTATGTCCCCAAAATTAAGCTTACCTTAGTGGCTTGGCCATGCGGATGAGGCTGAGAAACGGCTGAACCTCCCGTCGTCATTCTGCTTACGGCTTACTGCTCACCGCTGCTACCTGCTACATACACAACTTCCACCACAGCATATCACCAACATTGACAGTACATAGCGGCGTCTTGCTCACTCTCCAGTTGGTCTCGGAGCTATGCCGAAAGACAGACCCGCCACATCTGGTTATGCTCGCATAGCACAGGCAGAGGAGGAGGACGAGGAAGTAATAGACGACTCCGAGGACGAGGACTCACACAGAGGACAGAGCACGCTCTCCACGTCCTATGCACCCATACAGCCCCGAAGTCATGCTCCTATGCAAATTTCCTCCGGCGCAACCACGCCTACACGGCGACGAGCCTTATCCGGCGGATCAAGGCATCACCGAAGCAATTCCGGCGTAGATATCAAAGCCATCAATGCGAGGTTAGAGCGGTGGGGCAACGAGCTCGCCTCCAAGTTCAAGATCAGGAGGGTGAGAGGCAAAACGGAAGAGGAGGAGGAATTGGAGATACATCATTCGGTGTTCCAGGCACCAGATTGGATACGGCCAGCGACTGCGGAGACACTGGCGACCGAGTATGCAGACCCGCCAGGGGCACGGGTGAGCAAGGAAGAATTCGAAGATATTGTGGAGAGCGTCAGGATCGCTATCGAGATGGGTGTACATCCGAAGCTGATCTCGCAGGGCAGCTCGGGCAGCTATTTCGCACGCAATGCGGATGGGAAGATTGTGGGGGTGTTCAAGCCGAAGGACGAGGAGCCGTATGCGTCGAGGAATCCGAAGTGGACAAAGTGGATACATCGAAACCTGTTTCCGTTCTTCTTCGGCAGAGGGCTGTTGATACCTAACCTAAGTTACGTCTCGGAGGCCGCCGCATACGTGCTAGACATGCAGCTGCGCACGAACATAGTACCATACACCGACGTCGTGTCATTATCGTCCAAGTCCTTCTACTATGACTTCTGGGATCGAAGAGCCTATTATCGGAAGAAGAAACCTCTGCCCGAAAAGATCGGCAGCTTCCAGTACTTCCTCAAGGGCTACAAAGATGCGACCCGCTTCTTAAAAGAGCATCCTTGGCCCGACCAGCACAACTCCAGCTTCCGCACCGACGCCGCCCCAAAACGAAAGCGGGGGCGTTGGGCAGAAGAATGCAGACCAGGCGGCGCGCCCTCTGACGACGACGATGATTCCAGCAGCGCCACCCGACCAGTAAGCGCGCAGGAAACACGCAGCCGGCACGTCTTCTGGACAGATGCACTCCAGCAGTCATTCAGGGAGCAGCTAGAGAAACTCGTCATCCTCGACTACATCATGCGCAACACGGACCGCGGTCTCGACAACTGGATGATCAAAATCGATCAGCAGACGCAAGAAGCCAGCATCGTCGCCTCACCGCCCAAGAAACCCAACGGCCACGCCAACGGCCACACTTCCCCCCGATCCCACAGCACCGACCCCTACAAGCGCTCCGAAACAATGACCACAACCTCCTCCCCCCGCCCCGACTCCAGCGCCACAGTCCGCCTCGGCGCCATCGACAACTCCCTCTCCTGGCCCTGGAAGCACCCCGACGCCTGGCGCTCCTACCCCTTCGGCTGGCTCTTCCTGCCCGTCTCCCTGATCGGCCGGCCCTTCTCGCCCGCCACCCGCGCGCACTTCCTCCCGCTCCTCACCTCCCCCACCTGGTGGAGCGACACGCAGCTGGCGCTCCGCAAGTGCTTCGCGCAGGACGCCGACTTCCAGGAGAAGATGTTCGCGCGGCAGATGGCGGTGATGAAGGGGCAGGCGTGGAACGTGGTCGAGACGCTGAAATGCGCGGATCACGGGCCGCTCGAGCTGTGTCGAAGGGAGAGGTGCTACGTCTGGGACGACCTCGTCGACGTGCCGGTCGCCGTGCCTTTGCGCGGGACGCCCCGCGGGGAGGAGGCGGGCGGCAGAAGGGGGAGAAGAGGGAGTGAGAGGCGCAGCGATGCCGCCGCACAGAGAAAGCAAGAAGACGAGGCCACTGCGCAGAAGAATCCCGAGGAGGAGGAGGAGATGGACATCGCGTCGTTCGCGCGGCAGGAAGCGGCCCAGCAGCGCGTGCAGCAGGACCTGCTGGGCCTCGACTCCCCGCCCGGCGCCGACCTGCGCGAGAACCCCTTCAACGTCTCGCGCCAGTCCAGCTCGCTCGACGTCCGCCGTGAGAGCGATGACAATGCTGCCGGTAGCCCCCTATCCCCCGCCGCATGGAGCGCCACCCCACGCTCCAAGAAGGAAGCCGGCAAGCGGCCCGGCGTGAAGGCCCGCCCGAGCTACGAGGATCCGAGGCGGTGGAGGGAGAGTCCGGAGAGCAGGCGAAGGAGACGGAGCAGGAGTTTTGGGAGTCGCAGGGGGAGTTATGGGTTCCCTGCGGGAGTGGACACGGATGAGGAGGGGGATCTGGGCTACGCGGCCGCGGAGGATATGGAGGGGATGAGGAAGAAGGTTATTGTGGAGCGGTTGGAAACGGTTAAGAGTCGGAATCCGGTGTTTACTTGGTGTTGAGGGGGGCAAGATGGGGATATTTTCGGGCGAGCATTCATCAGGTGGTGTTAGCCGATAAATGTTTGGTAGGTTTAGCGGTTCATTTTTCTAGGGCGTGGTGGAGATTGTGCTGTCGAAAGCGTGTCACTCACGCTCTGATAGCTTTGGAGCCGGGCGAGAGCATCAGTGGATGCTGCAAACTCCAGTGGCGCGGCGTATCTATACAAAAACAAGATGTCATCGACAAAAGCGCAGCTCCGGAAGACTGTCGGAGCACATCTCCTTTTTCCTCGCATGTCACATGATCAGTGTAAAATATGCTCATGAACCTAAGGTATGCTACAAAACCCCCGCCATGCTCTCGTCACCCCTGAGCCCTCCCACAAAAGCTCCAGCGAGTCCTTCACGCCTTTTCACTCAGCCATCCACCGATCATCGTCATCAGCAACATCATAATCCACCTCCGCTCTCTCCATGTGCCCTTGCTTTCCGTGTTCACTGCCAGCACCACTGCCGTTAACGCCATCTCCCATCGCCACGTCGCCGCCATCACTGCTTGCCTTCTGCGGCGTCTGTGCGGCGCTTGAGACGGGCGGGAGGGGCGTGTTGACCCAGGAGAACTCGACTTTGCCGATGTCGGGGATTGTGGAGGAGGAGTTGAGGAACTTGAGGAAAGTTAGCATGACATGTAAACAGTACTGGAGGATGGCTGAAGGTGAGGGAGAGGCCTACATTCTCAGCGACGTATCGCTCCTTGAAGGTGATGATTTGCGCGTCCTTTCGGTCTGGATGCGGCTCGATGGCGTAGCTGTCGATCTCGTAGTTGTTCTAGAAAGTCGTCAGCCAGCAGACCCACTGACAGGCAGAGGAAATGGCGGTGACTTACGAAGAGATGCTGCCTCAACTTCTCATCCTTCTCCGTCCCCGCCTCCACGCCCGCAACAGCAACCCTCTTCGTCCTATTATCAAGCCGCTTCACCGCACCGCCCCTCCCGCCATAACCAGGATACGCACCGCGCCCACGATACGACCCTCTGTATGATGGATCATAACCCCTTCCGCGCGGCACGTAGCCGCCCCGCCCACGATACCCACCTCGTCCTCCCCTGCCATATCCCGCGTTCCACGGCTCGTTCGGGTTGAGTCCCATACTCTCCGCCTCAGCTTCCAGCTCCGCGAGTTTCGCTTTGAGCGCGTCAGTCTGCGCGCTCTTCTTGGCATCGGGCGTGCTCTTAGTCACTATGTCTGCGCCTGTTGTAGTGGAGGCAACCGTCGATGCTTTCGCGGCCGTCTTGGCCGCCAGCTTCTCCAGCAGCTTTCTCCGCTCCTCCGCCTGTTCTTTGAGTTTCTGCTCCACCTCCTTTTTCTTCTCTTCTGCCTCCTTGAGTCGCTGCTGCTTTTCTTCGTGCGCCTTCTGCGCCTCCGCCTGTCTTTTTTCGAACTCGACTGGGTCGACTGTGTCTTCGTCCATCTTCTCGTCCACAGGCGATGCAGTAGCCTTGTTCTCTGCCTGCCCATTTCCATTTTCCGGAGGCGTGGGGAGAGTCTCAGGCTTGTACCAGTACACCTTCACGAAGCGATTGTCGAAGATGGATTTCGGGCTCTGGTGCGCCCGTCTTGCGGCGTAGTAGTCATCGTATTTGACAAGTGCTAACCGCTTGTATGCTTGCATTTGAACTTCGACAATGTTGCCGAATTCGGAGAAGAAGTCGCGGACGGATTGTTCGTCGAACTTCTCCTCGGGAATCTGTTCCACCACAATGGTCGTGATTGAGCGATCGTGGTTGGGTCCGGCGGAAGAGAAGGATGCGCGGCCGCCTCTGCCGCCAGGCGTGTAGCCTCCACGGTCCCCACGCCCGCGTCCTCGGCCTCTGAATGAGTCACTGCCGCGATCGTGTCTGGGAGAGCCATGGCCATTCGTCTTCTGTACACTCGTCATGGAAGCGTTATTTGGGTCGTACTCTGCAGTCATAGCATTAGCTTAAAGTTCTGATATCCACATACGATGATGCCATACCATCTGTTTGACCTGACACGACAACATGATCCTGTCCGTGCTCGTAGGGGCAGACGCTGCCCAGCACGCAGAATCCCTTCGTATCATAGTCACGACACCTCTCTCCGACCCTTTTCGGGGGAGCGACAGGCGGGACTGGCGAACCGGCTTGTGGAGCCCCAGCTGGAGACGCGCTCTGCCCGAATCCAGTTGGAGAGGCCGCCATTGGGAGTGGTGGCATGCCAGGCAATGGAGGGAAACCCATAGCTGACATTGCTAAAAGTGCGCTGAGCGGATTGTTCGGGTCAAGTGGTGGCATGCCGGGCGGTGGAGTAGGCATAGGAGGCATTTGCGGCATCTGAGCCATCTGCGGGATCGACAGCGCTCCTAGACCTGGCAGCCCGGCAGCCATGGACACAGGCTGCGAAGGCCTGTTGTGTGGACTGCTCTGCCAACCCCCTCTTCCTCCAGGCGCCATGGCTCTATTGCTCCCACCGCCTCTCCGCATCTGCTTCATTGCCCTATCCCCACCAGCGCTCCGTCCATAGTGAGGATCTCGTCCATCTTGAGGCTCACTGCCTGCTCGATCGTTGTATGCTCTCTTGCGTGACTGGTCGCCTGTCCCGTTGTATGCACCACTCTGGTATGCTTGTGGTGGTAGTTGCCCATTCAGAGCGCTTGCGGGACCGGTTGGAGGGTTGAACGCGGGGCCCGTGGGCGGTTGCGATTGAGGTGCAGAGTGACCTGGGAGATAGGACTTGGTGCGGACAGTGTTGAAAACATCGTTTACGAAAGTTGCGGTGTCTAGAGGAGTGTCAGTCCAGCGGCCTACGGAATGAGATGGCGCATCACTGAATCTTACGTTCTCTCAAGAAATCTTCCAGGTTCTCTAAGCAGTTCTTTCTCACCTGATCATCTGAGTCTTCCGACTTGACGAGGGCCAGAACGTAATCTGCGAGGACATCGGAGTCTGCGTCTGATCTGCGAGGCGAGGGTCAGAGTGGTCCCCAGAGTTATGACTGCTTGGATACGTACATGTCCTCCAAACGCTTGACTATCCACCTTTTGAGAACAGGGGTGTCACCCTCATCGACAAGCATCTTGTCTGTGTAGAAGAGGTTTGTCGCCTCTGCGCGGTGGATTGTGGGAAGCTACGTCTGCTGCTGTCTCGCGTTGGAGAAATCTGCTTAAGTTCGCCTATTCACTACAAACGCCTTGCTGCCGACATGTATGCGGTATGGTACTGGGAGTTCTGATTCGATTCCTGACTAGTGCTCAAACTGCATCCAGAGGTGAGCACGTACAGTCGGGTAGTATTACGAGATGTCGCACTCGAAAGTTTGGTTTGCGCTGAGATGCGCTACGATGACGGGTCACGCCGGGTCACGTGCGACGCGTTTCTCTTGCAGCTTCCCTTGGCGCCCTTTGTTCACATGGAAGGAATGCGTAGCAAGGAAGGTGTATTCAAAGTCTTCATATTCTCAACTCCGTAGCTACACAAAGCATGCATTAAAAGAGAGATCAAGCGCATCATACGCATCTAGGACTCTTGAGTCCCAGCCTTCAGTCTCCTACCGCCAATCAATGTCTAGAGCTTCACCTCACAATGACCACTCCCGAACCCTCATACTTTTCGTTACTCGTGAAGTGCAAAGGCGGTTGACCATGCGCATTGACGCCCCCTGAAGCCCTGATGTGTAGAAATGCAGGAAATCTATCACCTTTGATAGCATCCTTCTATAGCTTGTCGTAGTACTGTGCCGTGATGTTAGTGGCCGAACTATATGGAAGAAAGTGGCAACAGGACTTACGTTGTCAACACCCGGGACCTCGGGCTTGAGACCCTTCCTCTTCCGCATGTCCTCCACAATCTGACCTGGCTTCGTCGTTTTGTCAAGCGGTGATCCACCAGGCAGGATTTGCCAGTGGTCGAACACGGACTGTGGGAACGCCTGGCCGGCAGTGTTGGAACGCAGATCGGCAGTGAAACCGAAAGACTCGTTGACGGGCAGGTAGGCCTTGACATTGAACAGAGGAGTACCCGGTCGCTGGGCCTCCTCGAAGACGTGACCTCTCCTTCGGGTAAGCACACCGTAGATACCACCCATGGCCTGCTCTGGGACCTGGATCTCGACCAAGTAGACTGGCTCCAAGATACCAGGGTTGGCCAAAAGCGCCGCAGCGTACAGCACACGACGAGAAGTGGGGATGATCTGCCCACCACCACGGTGAATGGCATCAGCGTGGAGGGTGACATCCATGATGTTGAAGCGGACGGAGCGCATGGGCTCCTCAGCCACTGGACCTTCCTTGGTCGCCCACTGGAAACCAGAGACAACGGAGTCCTTGATTTCGTTCAAATACTGCACAGCCTTGGTCTGGTCGACAAGTACGTTGGCACCGGAGGTGTCAGGACCGAAACACCAAATCTTTCGTGCGTCGGTGACATCCCAGCCGTGCTCATCAGCAAGGATACGGGCACGTGCCTTGATATCGTCGCGTGGGCCGATCTTGCCAGCCTCAATGTCCTTCGACACCTCCTCAGCCAACGGCGTGGCGCTAACGTAGAGACGGTTGTGCTTGTTGGGAGACTTGGACAGGGCAACGATGCTCGAGTCACCGCCGACGGTCTCACGATAGGACACGACAGGATCCGAGATGCGAAGAGGCACACCAGCGTGGTCCTCCTCAAGATCCTTCAAGCAAATTTCCAAATGCAGCTCACCAGCACCAGCGACGATGTGCTCACCAGACTCGGAGATGTAGGTCAAGACGCAAGGATCGGACTTGGAGAGACGCTTGAGACCTTCGACAAGTTTCGGCAGATCGTTGGCGTTCTTGACCTCGACGGAACGCTGCACGACGGGCGAGACGGAGAACTTCATGACCTTCAAGTTGTGAGCAGTCTCGCTGGTGGTCAAGGTACCGGACTTGAGTAAGAACTGATCAATACCGACAAGACCCAGGATGTTACCAGCGGGCACATCCTCAATGGGCTCGACGAAACGACCCATCATGAGGATGGTACGCTGGACGGCCTTAATGAACAAGTCCTCCTTCTTACCCGGAGTGTAGTTGGGTCCCTGGATGCGGACCTTGAGACCAGACCGGACAGTACCGGCGAAGACACGGCCGAAAGCGTAGAAACGACCCTTGTCGGAAGTCGGCACCATCTTGGAGATGTACAGCATGAGGGGGCCCTTCGGGTCGCAGTCACGGATAGCAATGGCGGACTCATCGTCGTGAGGACCCTCGTAAAGGGTCTCCATGCGGTACTTCTGAGCCTGAGCTGGCGATGGAAGGTGGAGAATCATCATCTCCAAAAGCGCATCGGCAGCAGGAAGGAACTTCCTCATGATGACCTTCAGTAGCTGCTTGCCCTCGAGGTCCTTCTCGTCAGCAGCAAGCTTGATATCAAGCTTCTCGCAGAGAGTTGGGATCTCGTCCTTCTTGAAGTTCATGACAGCGTTGAAGATGCGGAAGATTGGGTCAAGGATGAACTGGTTGAAGGCACGCTCGAGCTTACCATTTTCATCGCTCTTGACCCACTTCTTGGTCTTAGGGTTGAAGTAGTTGTCTCCCCAAAGGCGCTCCATCAACTTGGTCTTGTCAACACCGAACTTCTTGGAGTATCGGGAAGCGAACTGGCGGATGGTGAAGGCCCAGCCGAGGAGACCGGAACCGAAGGCGACGGTACCCTTGTCCGGGTACACCTGGACATCACCGAGAGCCTTGTCGTAGTAGGTAGCAATGACGACGTTGACGGACTCGATGACACGGGAGAAGTTCTGGTACAGGTCCTCCTTGGAAAGCTGCAGCTCCAACAAAGCACGGTCGACCTTGTTGATGATCACGACGGGCTTGATACGCTCAGCAAGAGCCTGTCGGAGCACAGTCTCGGTCTGCACGCACACACCCTCGATGGTGTCGACGACAACGAGCGCACCATCAGTGACACGCAGAGCAGCCGTGACTTCGGACGAGAAGTCAACGTGGCCCGGGGAGTCGATCAAGTTGATCAAGAAGTCGTTCTTGTCGACCTTTACCGGGATGTCCTTCAAGTCCTCCTCATCCTTCATGGTAGCATACAGAGAGATGGCGGTGGACTTGATAGTGACACCACGCTCCTGCTCATCCGGACGAGTATCCGTGAAACGGGCTTCACCCGCCTTTGCGGCCGAAATAATACCGGCACGCTGGACAAGGGAGTCGGTCAGGGTGGACTTTCCGTGGTCGACTGTGGTGCGCACAATGTCAGAGAGATTTCGGCCAACAAACCTCGCATACTCTACTCACCGTGCGCAATAACCGACATGTTTCGGATATTGACCGGGCTGTCCATAAGGGCGCGGATCTTGAGGACGTGTTAGTCTCCAACTTCCGTTTCGACATTTGGATCCCAGTTGTATCGACGTACCTCCTCGACGGTGAAGCTGTTCGAACATGCGTTAGCACAGTTTCCATAATCGTGCTTGACGGCTGCCGCAAGGTTGAACTGCGAGCCAAATATTCCGCCTCGAAAATACGACTGTTCTGCTGGGGATCACTTACTTGACCATCTTTGCGGTATTGTACTGCTACTCTTGTAAAAATCTGTAGTTCCTCGAGGTCTCAATGTACCCCGCTTTGTCGTGCGAAACCGCTCTCCCGAACGTGAATCGGTGTGGGAAGCTCTGCCTTTCTAGCTGGGTAGCAAGAAGGTAAGAGTTGTAGGGTACGGAGACTGCGATGCCTTCGACCTGCGAGGTTGATGGATGGGAGATCGCGAGCGCGAAGAGAGGATTTTGAACTTAGTGGGGCTGTCGCGGCTGGTCACCGAGGACGTTTTACCTAAGCGAGCACAGACCGCTTTATCGAGTCGTCCAACCACCTTGACTCGTGCTGGGCTTTCTCTGACTTCCCTTATTAATAACGTAGGAGTCTGGTATTTCAAATCACAAACCTACCTCAACTCATCTACATCACAGGACATGAGTCAAGGTCGTAGGATGGTGCGGTTGTGACTGAGAGAACTTGACCAATACTCATCTTGGCTTTGAGTCACTGTGCGACAGATTGACAGGAAATAGAGAGCCCAAGGAGTTCTAGATCTTCTGAGCTGAGGAACGTGCTCAGAATTCCGCACAATGATGTAGGTCTTGTATTCTTGAGAGGAGTACATAGCAAGCGTTGCACTGTGACTCTTCAAGCCCAAAGCTCAAGAAGCTGTACCAATAGGAGTAGCCTATGAAGTAATGCAAAGGATGTGCCACACAAGCTCGGCTCAATCAGTCCTCCATATCTACATCGTCCTGCAAATCGCTTTCATTCACCAATCTGTCTCTCCTAGCACCCTTCACGTAACTCTCCCAATCCGTGCCACTGTGACTGTCCAAGGCCAATCCAGCAACTCCATCACCCTCCGACCAGCCATCCCAAGCATCTAACCCGTACAAATGTCTCATAGTCGGCCTACCATGGGGGCAGTTCCACGGCTTGTCAATCTCGCCCATATGCCTCACAACCCTCTGCATCTGCTTGCCAGTCAACGTCTTCCCCACCATGATCGAGCTGCGACACGCCCGCATCGCAAACATCCTCCTAACTTTGCTTGGCCGCGGAACCTCCGATCCTGCTTGCTCGCTCAAAAGCGCAAG
>JAKLMF010000579.1:0-13056 GCA_022813555.1 Botryosphaeria agaves | reverse complement strand
ACGTTAGGGTATCTTGCTGAAGCGTAGTTAGATGGGTGATCACCATCTTGAAATTCCATCGTGGCATGTTCAGGGCCTGCGCACGATTTCACAGGAAGCCGAGAGAAAACGGCCGAACACCGAAGGCCCTCTTCGGCCGGGTTTGGGTGTATCATCCTGACCCATGAACTGCCGGGCAAGAGTAATATGAGCATCAAGCACTCTTGTCTTGTCGATAGCTTGATGTCAAGTCCCAACCGAAGCCGAAAACTTCTCCGAAGGGAAGTGCGTCCCCATCGGCTTGACTCAAGTTCCAGTAAGTCGATTGATAAAGCTATGACTAGTTGTACTGTCTGTCGAAAGTACCCTTTGGCCAGCCGAAGCATTTCCGAGTCGGCGAGGGTGGAGTATAGACAAAGCTAACTCTAGCATACAGAAAGTTGGAGCATACAAGCCAGTCTTGCCAAGCATTACTTCGTCCAAAAATAGCGGCGCTACGTCCGCTTCTCGTTGTGCTCATCCGTCCTCCGTAGAATCACCACCGTGCCCTCTTCACCTGTTAGTAGCTTGCCATAGGACACAGCGAACTCATGAACCCGGCGTTGACTTTTGACATATGTCTCCAGCTCCTTCTGTGAGGCAAAGTCCGGTCTGTACCCGTTCTGGAAGGCCTTCCTGATCTGATCTTCACGTTTCTTGGAAGTCCAGCAATCGTCATACGCGTCTCTCAAGGCGTCCATAGGTAGGAGATCCTCGGGATAGGCCAGAGACTTCTTGTCCGGTCGGTCAGGGAGGATCAGGCGGACCTCCTGTACCGCACTACCAACCACGAGTCGCTCAACAAGGCTCTTGAGGAGATCCCAACCACGTCGTCGTAGGTCATCCCTGATGGAGTGGACGGTAAAATGTATGGTAATTGAGTTCATGGCGAGGTCGTAGGCGAGGAGGTCGCTGAATGAGTCACGTTCCGTAATGCCCATCGTAAAGTCATGCATGACTTCAGAGCCCAGTGCGATGCCTTTGACAGGTACATGTCGTTCGCGAAGACGCTGAAGTCGCTTCAGCCAGTTGTAGGCGACCACAAAGGTGAGGTTCAGTGTGATAACGTTCTCGCCGTACAAGACTTCGAGAAGTTCCTGGTGCGTCTGTTTGCTTGCACGCATAACGTTGAGACAGATTGTCTCCTGGCTTCTTGTGGACGACACGTAAGGGGAGAAAGTGTGGGTGTAGATATGGATACTGCTAGGAGGACAGGCCACGAAGCGCCATATCTGATCTCTGATCTCCCGTGGAAGTCCCCGGTATGACCGAGCCGACGGAGAAGCAGCTGTGACAGTAAACCTCGACTCTTTGACAACGGCTCCCGTGCTGGTGTTGTTTTGGAGTGGTGAGGCTGGACTGGAGGAGCGTGAAGCGCTGGAGGAGAACGTGGACCACGAAGCGCTGGATGAGGCTGGCGAAGAGGATCGTGAAGTGTTGGATGAGGTTGCGAGACTTGTGCCATCTTCAAGTCGTGAGACGTTGGAGCCCATTGGTTCGGGGCTTCTTGCATGCGAGGAAAATTGGTATGATATTGGCCACATTAAGATGGTAGAGGTATATAATACGAGACGATCGAAATGATCGCAGAAAGAGAAGATGATTTCCCCGGTCAAGCTGCCGGGTTCACTTACTTCTTTGAGTAACCATGTCACAGAGTACTTGACACAACGCACAACTGCCAAAGCCGGATGATTGGCAATTGCCGAATGAGAGCTGTTTCTAACATCTCAACACTATCGGATGTTCAACGCTCTTTTCAAGATCCCATCACCAGAGGCAACGGCATGTCGCTTGTACTACAAGCACCACTGGCCAAGGGGATTAGAACGTCACGTCCCCCAGGAAGATGATGAAAGTTAAGATCGTGCCGAAAGTGGATTAGCATGTACTTATGTCAGCATCGACCATCCTTGACCTCTGCCTTTCGAACAAGCATTGAGACTGCAGTAACTTGCAGGCGTAGATCGTCACGATGGCACCTTTAGCAACGGTGGGCATCTTGTCCATTGGTGAGATGGGCTTGGGGATTGCCAAACTGCTTACTGCACACAACTACCGGGTTCTCACCAACATAACTGGCCGCAGGCATGTCTCCCCTTGAGCATTCAGACCCGTCTGATAGGTATACCTTTGCCATGCAGCCCCGCGACACACAAGCGTGCAGAGTCTGCATCAATTGTTGTAGTTCCGGATGACGAAGCGCTCATTCAGTCGGATTACATACTTTCAATCGTGCCGCCACGGGACGCTTTGGCAACCGCCCAGCGCATCATATCTGCGGCTAAATCTTCAAGCAGCGAAGAAAACCGTCATCCGCTGTACTATCTGGACCTCAATGCCATATCTCCCCGTTCGGCGCGTCAGATTGCAGAGGCTTTCCACAACTCCTCGCCCGATATCCGCTTCGTGGACGGCGGCATAATAGGAGGACCGCCTAAACCTCCTTCCACCAAGGATGCCACTACTGCGCCTTCTCAGTGGATCAGGCCAAGCATCATCCTCTCCGGACCCCACCCACTGCATGAAGCCCCTGTCTCAGGCTCTGACCTCGCCAACATTCTTAACACTCAGCACTTGGGTGCTAATATCGGCACCGCTAGCGGCCTCAAGTGCTGCTTTGCATCACTGACAAAAGGGCTTACGGCCCTAGCCGTTCAGTCCTTTGGCACCGCGTCACAGCTTGGCGTGCTTCCGCAGCTGCAGTCTCACTTGCAGGAGTTCAATCCCAAGCTCGGCGAAGTGGTGGCTAAGAGCTTGGTCGGCATGCCGCCGAAGGCGTACAGGTGGGTTGCCGAGATGCAGCAAATTGGCGAGACATTTGCGGACGAAGGCGGCTGGGCTGAGCAGGCGAGGGTATTTGAAGAGGTGGCCGAGGTGTACAGGATTGTTGCCGACGAGACGGATTTGGGGAAGGAGAAGTCAGGAGAGCGGAAGAGAGGCATGACGGTCGAGGATGCGGCTGACGCTGTTAGCCAAGGTTTGCGCAAGAAGCAACGGCGGAGCAGCTTTTAGGCGATGAACAATTTTCACTGCAACCGTAGCTTGTGCACTTATTGTCTGCTGCACTTAAGTTCAACCACTTGTCGAATCAAGACGTTCTCACACACGGCACAACGCCTCTCCATGCACCATCGTAAACCAACCATCCTCCTCCTTCACAAACTCCATCCACGCATCCACCAACCTGTCCAGCTCCGCCTCGTCCACAAACCCGCTCTCAAGCGCCTTCTCCCTAAATCCCGAACCCCTAATCCGCTCCGCCCACATGCCTCCCCACCACGCCCTCTCCTCCCCACTACAAAAACACCACGTACTCGCCCCCGCCTCAATCCCCTCCCTCTCAAATCCCGCCTGCTTAGCCAGCACATGCAACCGGCGCCCCGCATCCGGCGTGCCGCCCGTCCACCGCGCAACCCGCAAGTACAAATCCCGCCAGTCACTCAGGCCCTGGGAGGCCGGCCACCACACCGACGCAGCGACATCCGCTTCGCGCGCGGCGACGAGCCCGCCGGGTTTGGCCACCCGCCGCATTTCGCGGAGCGCGGCGACGGGGTCGGATAGGTGCTGCAGCACCTGGTGCGCGTGCACGACGTCGAAGCTTGCGTCGGGATAGTCGAGCTTGTAGACGTCGCCGACGGCGAAGGAGATGTTGGTGAGGCTGCGCTGGGACGCGTGCGCGCGGGCTTGCGAGAGGACTGAGTCGGTGGTGTCGAGGCCGGTGATGGAGCCTTGTGGGACAAGGGTCGCTAGGTCGCAGGTTATGGTTCCGGGGCCGCAACCGATGTCGAGAATGCGCATTGAGGGGGTGAGGTGCGGGAGGAGGTAGGCGCAGGAGTTGGAGGCTGTGCGTTGGGAGTGGGCGCGGAGGACGGAGGGGGCGTGGCCGTGGATGTAGGTGGGAGGTTGGGACATGGTTGGATGGTAGAGATGGAGGTTACTTATGAGAGGAGTTGTTGTGGAAATTTAACAGTGAAGAGGGAATGGTTGGAGAAAATGTCAGGACGGAGATAGCAGTCATACAAAGTGGAGGATTGAGACTTGAACAAGCTTATTGAACAGGTAAATATACCAATCCATACAACAACTCGATTATACGAGATCGAGTACGATCCTCCTTAAGCAAGGTATGTGTCCACTCTCTCGCGTGTCAGCCTGTAAACTTGTGCAAGCGTTCACTCACTTCAAGTTGGAAGTTGACCGTCGTCTATCGGCAAGACCTACCCAGAGCGGCGCGGATGGCTCGTCTGTAATCGCGGCAACTATTCCCGCAACCGAGCCTGCCTAGACGGCAGCCATGCGGTTTTAAAACTACGTTGCATACCAAAGAACATAATACCAGTGTCAGTCAACAAACCTCTTTGAGAATCAGAACACTGAGTAGTATGTAAGTCATCAGTACCTACCTCCTAGTTCTACACATCTTTACGGCTTTAGTTTATAATATTTGTTGTTGAAGTTAGGGCTTCAGTTGGCGTGATTTGCAGGCAAAGCGGGTTTGGTGTGTCGTTTATCTTTCCACCCGCGAGGCAGCTTCGCAGCTTCAAGGTTCACAACTTGTTTCGAGGCTGCTGCTCCCCCTTCAGAGCCTTAGAAGGAAGCGCTGGCGCAGTAGAGGATTTACAGGTAGGGATGATAGATTTAGGCTGTATGCAGTGCGAGGTTCCAATTGCTGCCTTGATAATGGGAGTCTGTTCTGTCACACCGTCCTCATCCAAGCATTGGGTCTTGTTCCATTGCTGTCCTGTCCCTCTTCTGGCACTTCGTCTCACTGCCCTCGGTTCGGTCATCTCTGGCATCACTGAGCCCAGGCACGTTGCAACAGCCGTCCTCCATATTCCAGTACCGTCACCAAGTATGGGACCAGAAAAGAACTTTAGTACGCAATGGAACAAGCGCGTCTTAATACTATTCTGGACTCTCGAGCCTCTTTGCTTCGTCTTCTTCGTACTCTTGTATGCTTGGTTCCTTCTAGTTGCGATAGGAGTGTTGGGAGCCGAGCAAGAACCACGAGAACCGGTATTGATGATGTATGACACAATAAGTTGAGTTTGGTACAGTGGCTAACCGCCGTGGGTCATGCAGTGTTTACGTGATTATGTTGACTCTTGCGGGATTCTCTATTATATTCGACATCACTTGCATCACCCTCTTTGCACATCTCCTACTCCTTGCGAGCCCCCCGTTTCTGGCACGCCCATAGGGATGCACTCGCCTACGCAGAAGTGCAACGACCCAATCCACATGCAGCAGCCATCCAGCCACCCTGACACGAACTCATATACCCGCTTCTAGGCTTTCGGGATCGTCTTTGCCGCGGATCCATCTACTGACTCGACCCTTGGTTTGCAATGTATATGCGGTCGGGCGGTTGTCGCGGCCTTGCATAGACAGAGGAAGGAATGGGTGACGAATGCTCTGGGATGAGTTTCATCAGGCATTCGAGCGGAGTAAGAGCATGTCAAACCTTCTTCTGTGACAGTACACAAACTTTAATGTGAGGACTTTGTCTTCACATTCGTTGCTTAAGGTACCAAGCGTTTACGATATTGCATGTAATGATGTCGGTAGTGATAATGATATACAATTGTTGCATACAACTACCACTCTTCTCGGCAATTGGCTACTCACTCATTTCCAAACAGACCTACATTCGGTCGGGACTGCAAGGGCTTACTAGTGCGACATACTCGATCGTTAAATTCAACCACCATCTTACCCTGTGCACCAGCTTCCGATGGCTGACTTGACGTCATCAGCAGGAGTTGCGACTCGCCTTTTGTACGCAAAGTCCTCCACTTGTCCGCAAGATGCTCAAAGGACTATGCAACGTAGAACTACCGGCCGTACTGCCCCGCCGAGTCTTTGTAATGTCAAGTAACCAATCGCCGAGGCATTGGTTTAATGCAAGGTGATTATAAATTCTTAATCCGAAATCATACAGATATTGGTAATCACTTTCATCTCGAAATACAAAGGTCAATTGACAGTTCTAGATCACCCATTGAGCACCGCCACTTATCTATCTCATCAACAGTGGAGCAAATGAAGGTAATCAAGATCCAATCTCGAGGCCAGGCCGCCGTCGTGGACGCGCCAGTCCCCAAAATCCGCCCAGACTACATCCTCGTCAAGACCGCAGCAGTCGCCCTAAACCCCACCGACTGGAAGACTATTGACAGGATCGAAGCCCCCAATGCTACTGTAGGCTGCGACTACTCCGGTGTTGTCGAAGATGTCGGTACGAAAGTCAATGCATCTTTCAAGAAAGGCGACCGTGTAGCGGGCTTCGTCCACGGAGGGAATGCCGTGCAACCCGAGGATGGTGCATTTGGCGAATATGTGGTTGCGAAGGCGGGCTTGCAGTTGAAGGTTCCGGACGGTGTGAGCTTCGAAGAAGCGGCTACGCTGGGTGTGGGCATCACGACCATTGGACAGGGCTTGTACCAGAGCTTGGGATTGCCATTACCAGACAGCCCGTCCAAGGAGAAGTTCCCCGTGCTGATATACGGGGCGAGCACGGCGACAGGCACGCTGGCCGTGCAGTTTGTGAAGCTGTAAGCACCACTCCACCACCCCTCCGCACCCCCTCAACAGCAGCTCACACGGTCCACCACAGCTCCGGTCTCGACCCCATCGCCGTCTGCTCCCCCCACAACTTCAACCTCGTCAAGTCCCTCGGCGCCTCCGCAGCCTTCGATTACAACTCGTCCACCTGCGGCGCCGACATCCGCAAGCACACCAACAACGCCCTCTTCCACGCTTTCGACTGCATCTCCGAGGGCAAATCTCCGCAGATCTGCGCCGATGCGCTGTCCTCAGACTCCTCACAGGGGCAGAAACCCAAGTGGAGCACCCTGCTGCCGGCGAAGTCGCCGCGCGAGGATGTGGACATAGGGCACACGCTGGCGTACACGGCTGTAGGGGAGTACGCTAAGAGAGGCGAGAAGGAGCTTCCTGCGAAGCCGGAGGATTTGGAGTTTGCTGCCAGGTTCTGGAAGCTGACGGAGGGGTTACTGGCGGAGGGGAAGTTTAAGGTGCATCAGCCGGATGTGAGGCCCGGTGGGCTGGATGGTGTGATGAAGGGACTGGATGATTTGAGGCAGGGGAGGGTCAGTGGGAAGAAGTTGGTCTATCGGGTTGCTGGGACGGAGGGGGTGAGTGGTAAGTAGGTATGTGCGGATCCTGGACGTTGTTACAAATTAATACAACCTCAAAGGTGTGTTGTTAGTCCATTGGAGGGGAGCAATGGGCATTCGATGGGAAGAGCAAGTTCCCGGTCCGTATGTGACATGCTCGGTTCTCTTCAGTCGCTTGACACGAACACAACGTCGTATGCTGACGGCTCAGCGATGTGCGACTTGCTTCTGGAGGTTTATATGTACACACAAAGACAATTCCAGCATGTTCTACAGTGTCTCCATTGAAGCTTTGTTGTTCCATAAACCCGCAACAATCCAATTTGTTGCCTCTCTTTCCATATCACACCAGGAAATCAATCCTTCCTGACCTTGCAAAGCTGCTGGGCGAACGACTTAGACTCCAAGACAGTGAAGAAGGCTGAGTATCTTGAGCAGGGAACCAGAGATAGTGAGCGAGAGGCTGAAGAACAATTCTTAGAATCACAAACAGCTGCATCTTCAGATCCGCCTGACGAAGATACTTCCTGTCAACACAACCATGAAGGAGCGCAGAAGAATGATCGTCATCAAGACCTTGTCAAGGAGATCCAGGGTAAGTAAAAGTGCCTCTGTGGTGTACGCGCTCAGCCTTCAAGATCCTGCGTCAAGGCTACTGGCAACCTCCTTTGAAATTGCGCTGCCTGACCTCGTCCATTTGCCAGTCACAGTACTCATTAAACTCTCCTTGCTTGTTCTATATCTCTTACCTGCTCTGGGATTCTGCTAGTCTCACGCCGATCAATGACTCATCCCATCATAGATCTCGTTGCAAAGCTCCATCCATGGATGGACACCAAAAACATCCGTGTCGATTGCAGAAAGTCCGGCACAGTGTTCATACTTCTTGTTCATTACCATGGCCTGCTTGGAGTGAACCAGATCTTTGTTGTTAACTCTACCCTCGTTGAGGATGAAGAGAATCTCGACACTTGCGAGAAAGCATACGGGGCTTTGGTCAGAAGACTTAATCGGAGTGCCAGACTAACAGCGTGACGTGAACAACTTGAAAGGGAGAAGAAGAAACGACTTCGATAAGTAGACTAGCGGGTAATGTCCAGGCCGGAGATGAAGACAAGATGTTTGAGAACATCTACGTCGTTTTGGAGAGCCGAATGTGGACGTCGAAGGGCAGACAAAAACGTTAGAAGAGCAGTGGTCCGGCTGCCTCGTTTCAAAAAGTAGTAAAATATCGATTTCAATCTTCCGCGAGAGGTTGAACGTCTTGTATAGCAGCAGCCAGAATATGACTAAGCTGAATGAACATCTAACGATAACAATCTCCCTCCCTAAGATAAAAATACCGGTATCCCGTACACAACTAGTGCCGCGCCATTCAAATACTTCAAATAACACGCCTCCCTACTCCTCGCCACCGCCTCCACAAGACCAACCTTCCGACCCTCTCTCACTCCAGCCCCCTCCTCCCCCACCACCCCCTCCTCCCTCCCACCCCTCTCCCCCACATCCTTTTCCCTCCTTCCCGCGCCCCTCGCTCCCCTCGCCCTCTCCACATCCGCCCTCTTCCCCTTCCCCTTCCTCTCCCCCTTCACCTGCCCCTCCGGCCACAGCCCCCACCGCTCCCCACACCTCACAGCAAACCGATCACAATCCCGATCCGTGACATCCCACAGCGTGCCCACCACGGCCGGCGCCCCCGCCACCAAATAGGCCAGCACCATGCCACTGGGCTCGAACATCCCGTGCTCGGCCACAGCGCCGCTGCTGCAGCCCATCAGCCACGCCGTTGCGCACGGCGAGGCGAGCCGCTTGACGCTGCGGGAGCGGACGTATTGCGCGCCCGAGCCGTGCCCGAAGTACAGCAGGAGCTGGCTGGAGGCGAGCGCGGTGGTGAAGTCGGCTTCGCTGGGCGCGCGGCCGACGTGCTGGGTCCAGCCCGCTGGCAGCGTGGCGAGGTGGGGGGAGAGCGTGGCCTGCGTGTGTGCGAGGTCGCCGGCGGGGTTGAGGATGGCGGTGCCGGAGGTAAGGGGGATGTAGTGGCCTTCTTGGCCGGGGACGGGGGGAGTGGAGGAGGTGGGGAGAAGGTGGTGGCTGGCGTTTGCGGCGAGGATGCGGGTGCGGAGGCTTTCGAGGGAGGGAAGGCGCGAGACGGAGAGGGTTTGGAGGCAGGGGAGAGATTCCCAGGGGAAGGCGTGAAGGGGGTTGTCGAGGATTAGGATGGTGTGTTGGGGTGGGGAGGAGCTGGAGCTGGAGGAGTGGTAGGCGCGGAGCGCGTCGAGGGTTTCGATGGCGATCTGGAAGGGTTAGTCTGGGAATGTGCGAGGGGTCTGGTGGGGAGAAAGGTGCTTACAGAGTCGAAGTCGATCTCGTCATAGGCGTTGCGTTCGCCACTGAACTGGAGAATATCGACGACAAAGTATAACAAGTCCAGCAGTGGCTCATCGAGATCTATCTCCTCGTCCGTCGCATCACCCAAGCCAACGAAGAGTTCTAAGATGCGCGGATCGAGCTGGAGCTTCTTCGACTGTGCTCTACCCCGCCTCGACGGGAGATGTCTGTTCAGGATGTTCTGGAAGGAGCTCTGGAATCTGGCGAGAAGGTTTGGCTGGCGCACATGTTGCGAGAGTATGCTTCTGAACCCTCCGAGCCAGATGTTCTCGATGTTCACCAGCAAGTCTCGCAGGCGCGCGTCCAGTGCTTCACGTCCAGCCCACCATTCAGTTTTTGCGCCTTTGACGGTCAGATCTGGCGTGTCGTGTGCACTGTAGTTCGACAGCTCGATGATCTCTAGGAGTTCCTTCTTGCCGGCATCAAAGCCAAAAACGTCTTCGTCCATGTCGTCGGATCTGTGTCGAGCCATTGGAAGCCTCAGGATGAAGGGAGATTGTCCGGCACGATAACGCGTGATGTAAAGCTCATCGCGGTTCTCATTGAGCGACAGAGATACGGCGGTCCAAGTTTCAGGTATGATATCAATGTAGTCCTTCTGGAATTGGCTGGCTGTCAACTGGGCGGGCTTTTCGGTATCTGTCAGAGAAGAGGGCCACTTGAGCAAATCGTCACGGCCTAAGGGTCGCTTCTCGCACTCAATCATGGACATCTCCCGTTGCAAAGCATGAATCTTCGGCAAGTCTTCGTTATCATCAGCAAAACTCCGGTTCAGCAGATTGGAGACGACTTACCCATAGATAAAGCAGCAGATAGAGGATGAAGCGAGCCCTTAGGAACACCGGGATTCACAGCAGACAGCAGCACGGTGATATGACTGAAAACAGTGCAGATCTGATGCACGACCGAGACCGAGCACGTCTGCAGAGCCAACGCTTGCACTCCAGCAACACAGTCCCTAGCACTACGGAGTGTAGCAGTAAAGTCTTCCTTAACAACCCTCTTCGCTCTACCGCCTTTCCTCGGCGAAGGCGACAACACCATCGACTTTCGCAGCGGCGAGAGGAACGCAGCTCTGCTCGCAGCAGGCTCCGACATCTTGCGTTCAGGTCGCGCAAGCGCTGGGAAGGAGATTGTTGACTCTGGAAGGACGTTGAAGGTGAAGTCAGCAGCCATCTCCTTGGTTGCTTGAAGCACCAATCTTCGGAAGTCGATGGTTGATTGCTGTACCAGGCCTTCATGGCCGCTTCGAATGCTGGCTGCTTGTGCTAGAAGTGTAGCTGCGGTCGTAAGCTTGTCTTGCAGGAGTAATGCTGCAGCCTTCTTTCGCAAGATGTCTCCTCGGAGCCCAAGTAGGGGCCTGCAGTCTTCCATAGCGCTAGCACTGACAGGTCCTGCACCGAGCTTGGACGTATTACGAGTACTTTTGGCGGTCGTCTTGACAGCAGGCTTTCTCCTTCTCGTGGGTTTTGCTCGTGTGGCCGTGCGGCAGGTATCAGACGTTCCCAGCTTCATCTGTGCCATCTGGTCGCTCAAAATATCATCGGATGAGATGAGCCGGTCAAGGACATGGATATAATGAGTCGACGTTCGCTGATCCAGGATATTGGTTGCCTCCTCTAAAGCTTCCATTTCGCCTGCAAAGTCGTTCTGCGCATGCCTGACCTGCGCGATGGAGCACTTGTACGTGACCATTGCCCGTCCCGCTTCTGCGCGACGAGCGTGCTCTTTTGCTGTTGTTACGAAATCAAGACCTTTGTCGACCTTAGCACTCTGCGCCCACCATTTAGCTATCTCACTGTGACTCTCCACAATAAGCGCATCAGCGTGCACTGCGTTAGCAATCTTCGAAGCGCGCTCTGCGAAGTACGTAGACTCCTGGAATATGCCCTGGTGTGCAAAGACGCGTGCAAGGTGCTGGAGTCCCCTGAACAACGATGGAACGAAGAACCAGAATTGAGCGCCGTTGAGCGCATCGTGGGTCATGGACTTAATAACAGGACCTGACCTTGAAGGAGGAGCTAAGCTAGCCATACTTGCGGCCAAGGGATCCTTGTCTGTATCACTCGTCTCTTGCTCTGAATTGGCCTTGCGGTGTCCGCTTCGATTCTCTAGACTAGCCCAAACTCGTTCACTGAGCTTAACACAGTGTCGTGCGTGCGCTAAAGCTTGGTCTGCGAATCCGTTCTCCAGCTGCAGCAGGGAGTTGACATAGGAAGCATCTGCCAAGATCCTGTTGTACCTGATGCGCCCAGAGAAGGTATTGGATGGCTTGGTCAGCTCTAGAAATCCGGTGTCGTTCTTCGATATCGCTTCAGTAGCTGCGAGACTTTCTTCGCAACTCGTGAGATTGCCTATGGCAAGGAGGTATTCGGCATAAGCCAGATGATACTGCAGTCTGGCCTCGGTGGACACCGCAGATGCGTCCAGCAGCGCTTGTGCCTTAGCCAGGGTCATTCCTGCCTTTCCAGAATAGCCCATGCGAAGGTACTGGAGTCCCAATTGACAGTATTGATTTACGAGCGAGGTTGCGTCGGACCGTTCCAGAAGCTCGATGACTCTGGTGATCAGTGTCAGTGTGGGTACGCGCAGTGTTTCAAGACCTTGCATGTCCAGGTAGTCCGATATTGATGTCAGCTGCGATAACCAGGCGTCGATGTCATCGATATGTCCCGACAAGGAAGCACAACTATCCGAGGCATCCACGATGCTCTGCCAAGTGAGTAGCGAAGTCTTTAACTTCTCCGTCACGGGTGGTGTGCTCCGAAAGGCGGTTTGTACATCCAATGCCGCTGAGAAGTGTTTTTGATAGCACTGCAAACCTGAGTCGCTTGCAAATGACTTACAGGACGCGCTGGCACACTCAATGGCAGCAGTGATCAAATCATTGGTAATGATATCGGGTTGGTCTGCAGCTATACGCAAAACAGCCATACACACTCGCTGACGCTTCAGCGGAAACTCTGCAACTGTGTAAACGTCCAAGAGCTGTGTAAGCAACGACGACGTGAGTCTGGAAACAATTGAGTCCACGGCTCTCTCTTTCGATATGCACTCCGTAAGATCAGCCAGCTGCAGCTCTAACAGCAGTCCCCGTTCCGCAGGTTGCAGCGTCGTATCATCCAAGAACATCTCATGGCCGTCTCTTAATCCTTGTTTCCTCGCCGCTCGAGTCAAAGATTTGAGCGTCCTCGCTAGAAGTGCCGTTGAACCCTCCACTTCAAAGAGCGCTCGCAAGGGCGTCGTCGCGGCCATCTCAGCCGCAACACGCAAAGATCCAGTACCGATTTGCACTTCAACCGCCTCCTTCAAGAACCTGTAAGACTCGCCGAAGCGCCTACTCGACTCATGGGCAGCAGCTACCTTCTCAAGCTTGAGCGCCAGAAAGCCCGCCGTCTTCTCAGGCGCACTCCGGCTCTTCAACACGTCGGTGGATCTTCGTAGAGCTCGCAGGACCGTGTCATCAGACGAGTCCGCGACTCTCTTCTGATGCAAGTGGTACATCCAGTAC